>CAKNYM010051564.1:415657-495256 GCA_932195095.1 Andricus curvator
TGTATATGCTGTGCAATCATTCAAACTCCCAACATCAGACTCCCAAACTTTTTCCAAAAAGGAGCGGGAAACTTTTTGAAAAAAAGCGTGAGAACGTTTTTTAAATTACGCGTCGAATTGGCCCTAATAGCCATATTTTTAACTTTTGGAAGAGAATTTACCACGTAAAAAGTTTGTAAAAAAATGCAAGAATTTCTCGTATTTTGCACCTCGACTTCAACTAGTAGCATGACCTAGAAAAGTTTTACCGAAAATCTGAGATTCGTACCACACAATCTTTGAAGTCTTATCTTCAATTTAAGCCAATAAAACTTGGAAAATCTTTATGGGTTCTCGAGATAAAACTAAAAATGTCCAAGCCGTCTGCGGTGAACGCCGACTGAAACTCGACGCAGACACGCTTGGGCATTTATTGTCATATCTTGGGAACGCGTGAATATTTTTGAAGTTTCATTGACTTCAATTAAAGATGAGGTTTCACAGATTATGTCCCGTCAATTTCAAGGTGCAAAATTCTAGAAATTCTTGCATTTTAAAAAAAAATTTCACGTAGTATATATTCTCTTCAAAAGGTCAGAAATATACGTGCAATTTAATAAGCTTTCTAACGGTTTAAAAAAAAAAAGTTTCTCGCTCCTTTTTTGAATGAATTGTTTGAAAAAAAAAGTTTCAAAGTCAGCAGTGATTTTTAATAGTACATTCGCTGATCGTACCGACAATTTTCGACGGTAGTGTAACTTCAACAATAGATCTTAAAATAATTAGCTACAGTTTTAATGTGTATAATGACAAAAATCATTGAGTTTTACCTTTTTACAATATAATTACCGCTGCGAAGTACTACGGGTGTATTCATTATATCGGGGGCGTAGCTACCGCCGTATCAGCCGTATCAATGATACGGGGCCCCCGAGGTCCCGGACCCCGGACCTCATGGCCCCCTTGTTTATTTTCCTAAAAAGGGCCCCCCAGAAAATTTTGATACAGGGCCCCCTCAGGGCCAGCTACGCCACTGCATTATATGTGTATTTATTTGTGCACATTTTAGGAACGCTTTGCTTCCTCATAGGTATCAAATAAATTTTCTTCCTTAAAGAGCGAGATTTTTCTCTAACAAAAGAAAAAAATGGACACTTCCAATATTTTTCAATCTTATATTTCTGTCTTACCGAAAATCTTATTTTCAGAAAATCAGAGAGACCATCAAAATTCAATCAATGTGTTCTGTTATAACGAACGATTTTTTAACTTACGTTAGTGTTATATCCCAAATGTAAAAAAAGTTCTCATATAAACAATGTAACCTTTTTTTAAACTTTATAAGTCGATATTGATTGATCATGAAAGGTCATTGAAGGTTCGTCAACAGGTCAATCGACGTGTCTCGAAGACGCGAACAATTAAATTAAATACAATACTGTTATATTCCAAATGTAAAAAAAAAATCCTCTCATAAACAAGGTAAATAATTTTATTCAAAAATTAAAAAACGGTATGCGTATATTGTGGAAGGTCATGAAAGGCTGTTTAATAGGTTAATCGTGCGTCTCGAAAACGAGAACAAATAAATCATATATAGTCATGTTGTATTCCCAATATTAAAAAAATTTTCCTCGTATAAACAAAATAAACAATATGTTATGAAAAATTTCTAAATAGGTATTGCTAGATTATATGAGGACATGGAAGGATCTTCAATAGGTCATTCGACACTTGAGAAAGTAGTCATAAACAATAATAATTTGTTTAAGTCATTATGTTTTTTAACTTGATTTAATTACTACCTCATTCTAATTGAAAAGAGGGCCAAAATTGGAAGACTTTAGAAAAACTGCAACTTTCTAGCATTATTCTAAGAGAATATTATTATAAATAATAATAAATTGTTTCTATAATTATTTCTGTTCCATTTAATTGATTATTTCCAATATCCAACTGAAAAGTTGAAAATAACTTGAAAAAATCGGAAAATTCCGCGACTTTTTAACTCTATTTTAAGAGAAAATTGCTAAAAACAATAATGAATTGTTTAACAAAAAATCATAATTAGCGCCAAAACTCACAAAACCCAAATTTTCACTTTTGAGGTTTTTTTGGGACCCTATAAAACAGACTTATGGGGAAGGCCCCTGGAGGTTTTCTAAAAAACATTTTCGAAATTTAATTTTTAAAGACTATATCTAGATGTAGAATTTCATTGCGCATCTTTTTTTCTTCAGGCAAAAAGTTGTAGCTTTTTTAGTTTTCTAATTAAAGCAAAAAAACTGACTTTTTTGGAAAAATCGATTTTAATTCGTGTTTCACTTCAATTCGTGCTCAGTCAGTCAGTTTTTGCAATTTTTCAATAAAATTTTCAGGGAATGTAGCTTGAAATGTCCTTTGACTGATACAACAAAAGGTATTAAAATAATCTATTTTAATTAAAAATCTTTTTCCGTTATTTAATTGATATTACAATAATTAAAAGATATATAAACGTCTTTAATATAAATATTATGCTTTCTGAAGTTTTCATTACTAATGAGATTGTGTTCGCAACGTGTTCATGACACTTCAAACGTTTACATCAGAGTTTAACAGGCTAAAAAACTTCTGCATTCTGGACTGTATTTGAAGCAGATATATATTCTTCAATCTGAAAGAAAAAACGGAAATGTCGCTGATAAAATAGTGAGAAATCGTTCACTTACTGATTGTCACTGATTTTCAATGAAATTTCACTGATTCAAATTTTTTTTGAATTTTTTTAGATTATTATTATTACAATACGAACCAAAAACAAGTGCACTTTCTCGATCTTTAACTTTTGGCAATTCCACGAATTTGAAGCATTGAAAAATTCGCGGAATTAGGAATCCGGTGAATCTCAACTATTAGATGTTTATGTTTTGTTTTGCTTTTGCACAGTTCGTCTCAAAAATAGAACCAATATTAAATGAATACATTATTCTACATTATGCAAATTTATTTATTTATTCATTCATAATACTTTTATATTACCTGATTTCTTGATTAGTTTTTATTTTTGTCGCCGGTGAACTGTATTAAGACTCGGTTTTGAGACTCTCGCTACAGTCCTCGCGCGAGTCGTATAGCCGCTGGCGACTTGAGACATTAATAATTTCTTAAATATCAGTTCGATTGGTCTAACATTTTCCAGAAAACTTCTTTGTACTGTTGTTAACAACTTTCTCGCTGGAAGTTTTTTGTTGCTGAAAATTCGCTCGATAAACGAAACGCTGGAAGTTAGAGAAGTCCAATGTGCGCCAAGCATCAGAAAAAAAATTATTAACAATTTTTTTTTAATACATTTTTGAATTACTTTTGTTGTATCAGTAAAAGGACATTTCAAGCTACATTCCCTGAAAATTTTATTGAAAAAATTGCAAAAACTGACTGACGGAGCACGAATTGAAGTGAAACACGAATTAAAATCGATTTTTCCAAAAAAGTCAGTTTTTTTGCTTTAATTAGAAAACTAAAGAAGCTACAACTTTTTGTCTGGAAAAAAAGGTGCGCAATGAAATTCTACATCTAGATATAGTCTTTCAAAATTAAAATTAGAAAATTTGTAAGAAAGCCTCCAGAGGTCTTCCCACTCTCGGCGAAATAATTTTATGTGCCCTTATTCCATGCCTGCCCAGATAGGGGAAACCTGCTCATTTGCCAGATGGCAATTTAACACCACCACCGACCTTTACTCTTTCAACTTCACGAGAGCGACCCCCCCCCCCCAAGCCTCTGGACCTGATAAGAGGGAAGTGGTGGTGGAACTCGAACATGTGTGAATTGAGCAGTTTTCCTCTATCTGGGCAGGCCTGCCTTATTCGATCCGGCAGCTCAATTATTGTGTTTCAAATCGATTCACCCAATATTGGCGATTCTGAATCAAAATTTAAAAAACGTATTTTTTCTTATGGGAAATACGTGTTAAACTACATGGGGCTTGTGAGACCTCTAAATATCGTTTTTCTAACGCATTTCATTTTTTGTGGATTCGAAAAAATTTTCTGGCGATATGCATGGAAATTCGTAAAAAAATTTGGACCACCCACTGCACAATAGGTCGATCGATGATTTTCGATGAAGTGAACAAATACATCAAATATAGTATCGTTGTACTTCGAGTATCAAAATAGATTTTCTCATATAAACATGGAAAACAGTTTTTTTCAAATTACTGAAAGCGAAACATAAGTACTTCAGATTGACCGATCTCGCTCAAAATCCTTTCGGACCTGCACATCAATTGGAGCTAAAATTCTTCGAAATTTCGTAACCGTTGTTCTTTTACTTTTCGAGATATTGTAAACAGAAGGAAGTTAAATGTATACAGACTCATATATTTTTTTTAAACTGCACTTTCGAGTTCCTGGGTTCAAATTATATCGAAGTATGTTAAAAAAGTAGATTTGAAAATTTAGATAATTACAAACCTCCCTCTACGAGAAAGCAATAGCGATTACAATTCATTAAAACCAGGCAAAAAGTTAGATATCATTAAAAGCACAGAACTTTGGACATTGCAAGCTTTAAAACTTTAAATGTTAACAATTTTGCAATTTGAGATTGGAACATCTGAAATTTTAAAGAGTTTTATGTAACGCAGGCATGATTTACGCGTTTCATCAGCGTCTTTTTAGTTCTGAAAGTAGCCGTTTATACAACAGGACGGACAGCGAATATGCATGTGCGGCCTGGTGTGCAGTACGATTATGATTATCAGATGATCATAATTGTTGTCCGCGTATGCGCATTCTCTATTACCCCTGTATGATTATGGAACACGTGAACTTAACATCAAATGCCAGACGTGATAAATTTGTAAATCATACCTTTGTTACTTAAAGTATCGTGTGCACCAAGGAGGCAAACATCTTTTTATCCTCGTGTGTTTGCAAAACTCGGCTTCGACACGCGCTTGTCTACGCCTCGTTATTGCAAACTCACTCTCGGATAAAAATACTGTTTTTCTTCTAAGTACACAATATGCAATTAAACCGAACTCACTAAAAATTGCATAATTTCATATATGTATAAGACACATGGAAACAGACTTCAATGTACTGTTCTTTTTTGGATAATAGGTATACCAGATAAACTGTGATAAATGTACGTTAATACAAAATTTCTGTTTTTGTTATAGGAACATCCAGGTTTCGATCCGTTCCGTTCTCTCAACACGATATGGACGCCTTCATCTTCAGAAACGTGGAAACTAAAGCAAGAGGAATGAGAAGGATATTTATTGACAATTTTGTGATAAAAGCCGATGATCGGCGATTCTTACAAGATTACTAATTAGCTGGCGTAACTCGCGAAATCGGTTGTGAAATGTTTAGTTCAAATCTTTTCAATAATTTAAAGGCAAATCTGAAGTGCTCCTTTTTTGTTTTTTTTTCGCCTTTTATTTTTTTTTGTCTTATAATAGAAACGAGAGGCTCGTTTTAACTTGTACATTTCCCAAGTTTCCGCTCTCAGCGATACTATATTCAGCGTCTCGACTAATTTCGATTGTCAAGAAAAATAAAAAATTTACTTCAGTGTATGTCCTAGCTACCTCGAACACGAAAAGTATGTGCATATGCGTATGTTTGGATGCATGTGTGAGACGGTGATGCGTACTTGTGTGCACTTGAAAAGTGTGCGATTGAAAACAATGTTTTTTTCATAAATGACCAAGGCACAAGAAATAGAATACACGAAATTAAGAGTGTGAGCTTGTTCTTTTATCCCCTTAAAATTTCCGGATCCTTCGAAAACAATACAAAAAACATAAAAATGGGGTAAAATTAAAGGCCTTGCCTAGTCTTCCAGCTTTTCTGGACAAATAGCGTTAAAACTAGCCCTAAACATTTTATAACTAAATTTGAAAGCAAAACAAACTACAATTGAGTAAGGTTAATTCTTACAATAAAAAGTTTCCCACTGAGTTTTAAATCATTATTTTAAAACGAAAAAGATAGATTGTGGATTCACTCAAGGGAGAGATGATTGCGTATTTTAAAATTATTTGAATCAATTTAGAAAATCACTCTCATATAAAACAAACAAGTAGGATTCTCCTCCAATATTAATTCAAAAACCAAAATTTCCTTCGCACAACGAGGTCTTTATCTTAAGATAAATTTCAAAGTCGTTACGAATTATTTTCTGGTTCCATTCTTTTTAAAAAATAAAAGTAAAATTCCCCATTTGAATTTCAAAACTTAATTCAATCATGCACAACGAGGTTTTTATCTTGAGATAAATTTCAAAGTCTTTACAATAAAAATTGCGCACACTAAATTATCATTCATTGATTCCCCACACTAAAATGTAAACATGCACAACGAGGTCTCCATAGATATGTGGATTTCAAAGTCGTTACAAAATTTTGCATCACACTAATAAAATAATTTAAAAAAATTTAAACCCAAAAACTTACGTCTAACTATCCAAATTCTCATGAATTTGGATAGATTAGTCAACGAAGTTTTAATTTATCCAGGAGAATCCGTTAGAGGTGGCGTCCTTTCAATGACGCTTATTTGATTCAAATTTATGTCTTCAATGACAGGTAGATCAATTATGCTAAGTGAAGCTCCTTCCTCGTAGAGGGTCGAGTAAGAAGTTCATCGGTACTGATACCGGGATCGATATATAAAGTGCATTGGTCCCACGATATCCCCACTTATTAGCCGATGGCGCGCGCAATCGATCGTGTGATCGAATGATTTGGTGAATCCTCCCTTCGTTGTACCTGCTTGTCCACTTATGAGTCAGAGGCGTATCAATATAAATATTCACCCGTAGCTTTATGATTTTATTATAATTATGAAAATAGAACAGACCGTCTCAGTACATTATTGTAAGACTGGACAATATTTTGTAAAACACCAATATACCGATGAGCATTTTTATGTGTGAAATAACGCGACATACGTTCCTTAAGAGTGCGATTAAATTGCTCGACTATTGCTGCTTTAACATTAGGATCGCGTACAGTACGAAATATTATGTTACATTATGATAAAAACTTTTGAAAAATTTGTCCAAGAAACTCTTTCCCCTTATCAGTTTGTAAAAACATTGGAAATCGTTTTTCCTTTCCTGTGAGAACATGAGCAATGTTTTTTTTAGATCTGCTCAAAATCAAGTCTTCTTTAATTAATTACTCGGCAATTTTTAGCAGATATGAATAGGAAATAAGTTATTTCCCCAAAACTATATATATTTTTTTTCATTCAAATTATTCGCTTAAAATGGACTTCTTAGGGCCATAACTCCCAAACTTTTAGAGATATAACATTCGATTTTTTTTTCATTTTGCAGAAAATTTCAAGCCCTTTAATTCTTTGTTGGGTGTTTGGGACATAGGATGAACTGGAATAAGGCAATTTTCAAAAAATTGATTTTTTCCCACTTTTTTCACGATTTTTCAAAAAAATTGAAGGGTTTCAGTTCTTGTAAGATGTTCAACACCTGCAGCCCTTTTTTGGATGCCAAACTGAAGGGTTTGAGCCAATGAAATTGCATGTTTGACTTATTTTCATTAAAATATGTTGATTGACCTCTTCAAAAAAAGTTTTTTCAGAAAGGGCCCAAGCGATTGTCAGTCGAAGCACACCGTGATCTACCTGTTTTATAGTTTAAAAAAAAATTATATCTGGAAAATAAGAGTAAAAAATCAGACACTTCAAAATTTTAGTCTCGTATAAAACTTAGACTTTGAAAAGCAAACCCCGCGTGCGGAACGTATTAGCTTTTCATGTTCCGCAACCGGTACGCGCGCGAGCCAGGCATATAAGCTTATCGAGCCTGGACCGGCGCAGGTATAAGCTTATGAATGCGCCGTGGCCAGTGTTTGCCTCCAATATTAGCTGATCTGGAGGCAACCCCCACGTTGGGCCACCGCGCGCCTTCCGCGACATATTTTTGACCATTTTCATTTTATTACCTTTTTCCTATGTTTCCACCTGTACTTGGATGGTGTGAGAAACGAAAAATCCTGCCAACCTTTGTATTTGAACAGTGTTTATAGATACTGCACCTCCCTATCTTTCTTGTTAGAACAGCAAGAGAATAAACGAGAGACAAGTGTCGAGAATGATGAAAGCGATAGTTCGAATTAGTTGTCTAAACCATTGCGATATGAATTTAGTATTTTTATCATGCTTAATAATGAAGGAATAGGATATATAAGAAAAAAACTACATCATTTTACGTGATAACAAATTCGATTTATTCATTAAGGGGTAACACCACTTTAGGATATTCAAAAAATCGAATTTTTTTTAGCTTAAAATGTACTGTAGGGGCCTAACAAAAATGTGCACTTGGTCCCATTCCAAAAAAAAATTTAACAGGTTGAAATCTTGATTTTGCCGAAGCGCCTCGAAGCGTGCACTGAGCGCTCCAGCGCAGCGGCGCACTCGGCAACTCATGTTTTCTCGAAACCACATTTTTCGAACTGGCCGGACAGATTACTCGGGCATCAGCAAACGGATTGACTTCAAATTTGGACAGTAGCTTCATAATTACATTCTTTAAGGCTCTACGTAGCCGCCGTTTTTTGATTGGACGTAAACTTTTAATTTTATAAATAATGTTCAGTCTTTTTTTGCGAAAAATCGATTTTTTTTCAAAGTCGCGCCATTTTCACAAAATTTGATTTTAACAAAAACCCCTGCGTAGTTCCTTAGCCAATGGTATATAGATTAAGAATTTTTTTGGTTTTTTGTTCCAAGTCTCATACTTTTCAAGTAATCCGTGCGGCTGTGGAGAAGTTTAATTAAAGGCATTTCGCGAAATCAGCGGCATCGGCGCCATTTTGTATAAAATATAAATAAAAAAATGTTTTTCCATACTTCAATATATGCTTAAACACCCCTGTTCTGAAAAAATCCTATTCCCTCTTTAATATTCTCAAAAATAATTCATAAAGTTAGTCTTGTTTTCGGCCTCTAGCGTGGTGTTACCCCTTAAGAAAAAGGTATGCGTTTGAATATGTAAACAAATAAAAATGCGATGCGTGTAACATAAATTTTTGATGAAGATATCAAATTGTGTAAAATACTGCACAAGATTTACATTATTGGTGATTGTTTTAATACAAGACAAAGTCTTTTTTCGCACAAACCATCACTCATATACTTTTTTCATACACATTAGGGTGGTCCAAAAAAAGACATTTTCGAATTTTTGGGATTAGACTGAAAAATATTATAGGCTATATGAAAATAGAAAACCCATATTTTTTTGTTTTGCAACAAAATAATTAGTAGGACTACGCATTTGTTGCAAAGTTTTTTCTAAATTCACTACTCAACATAGAGAATTCACGGTGCCGCCTATGGTTTAGCTTGGCAGTGTGGCAGCAATGTAACAGCTACACTTTGCGAAGTTGACCTGCTCCTTTGTTAAAGCTTGAGGATCGCCTGAGTCCTCAACAACCACCTTACCTAAATCTTATTGCATTTCTGCAGAGAAATGTCTCTGCCCTATTCCATTCTTAATGATTCATATTATTTAATAATAATGAATGAATAGATGATTGAATTGATAATAATTTAATAATGATTTTTTGTTTATTAATTAATAGATATTTAATTATTAATCAATCATGAATCATTGTAAATTTTAATTAATTTAATTTTAATTATCATCAATAATTATCAATATTAAATATTTTTATTTTAAATATTTTACATTTTTAGTTAATTTAATTTGTAATAATTTTTCATTAATAATTGATATTATTATTATTATTCATTTTAATTATTATTATTATCAATTTTAATTATTTAGTTATTAATTATGAATTAATAGATGATTGAATTATTAATAATTCAATAGTTATTAATACATTCATCATTATCTATTAATTAATAATTATTTAATTATTAATCAATCATAAAAAATGTAAATTTTAATTAATTTAATTTTAATTATTATTAAATAATTATAATTTTTAATTATTGTTATTTTGAATATTAAAATTTTTGAATTTATTTAATTTATAATAATTTATTGAAAATAATAATAATGATTATTATTAATTCTAATTATTTATTAATTATTATTCATTTTAATTATTTATTAATCAATAATTATTCAATGTTTATTCATTACTAATAGTTTAATGTTTAAAAATCAAAAAGTCGCTAGTAAATAATGATCTCCATTTTAAAATAAAACTACAATAAATATTTAGTTTCATTTACTTTTCGTTTAAATTTATTTCATTTCTGCATCTGGTTCCCTTTATGGTGTGAAGATGCCTCAGGTAATAAGAGCCATAAATAAGTAGGAGAAGCACCGAGGTGCAAGTTAAGAGAAGAGTAGAGCCCTCGGATTGACTGGTGTATATTGCTCTATTGTATTCATGCTTAAACCAAAGGCGTCGCCGAACTCAAAATTTAATGATTTTTCATATTTTTAATAGTCTTTTTCTCCTATAAATTATCATAAGTTTTCTTTTTCTTCTTTAGAAACCTGTTCTTAGGTAAGCAACTTGTGTTTTGTGAAAATTCCAGTTGAAAAAAATATATAGAAAGCCCGTTATATGGTTTTAAATATTACGATTTTACGGAAATTGACGATGTTGTTAAATTCTTACATAACATTTTTAAAACATCTAAGTATGATATAATGCATTATCATTCTTATGCAAATAAATGCCTAAAGTTTCAAACAAATGTAATCATAACTTCTAATGCAGAATTGCAGTTGAAAAAAGTAATGTCATTTTACATGTTAATCTCCATAAAAGAGAAAAGTGAAATGCCTAGTCCTACTAATTATTTTTTGGCCAAACAAAAATTTATGGGCTTTCTATTTTCATGTAGCCTACAATATTTTTCGGTATTTGGCCTTGGCAAGATGTTCGATAAATTCATCGGATGGTTTTTTCATATTCTCCGACTTGAAGTAATTACACAGTTACTCGAAAAGTATATTTTTACAATGCTCGACATCCGCCACAATCCTCTCCAAACGTCTAACTCGTTCATCGACGCAAACGACAACGTTGACAAGCCCTTCAAATGTGGGCATTTGCATCACGACTCCTTGTGAATATTTAGCTTCTTTCCTTTCAGCTCGCCACTTGCTCCTCTGTATTCGTCATCCTCGTTGATTTTCTCAAATAAAACAGCTTTTGCAGAGTATGATGTCGTAAACATAAGCTGGTTCGGTTTATAACAATCGGTAAAGTCCCACTAGTATTAGTACATTCATCTTCAAAGAATGACGCAATTACATCGAATTTATTTTTAGCTCTGTCCATTCTGACAGGTTTAAAGATAACCCTCGTGAACAATTATCAAGTAATCGTATAACTGGTTCAAAACAGCCATCGGGTTGGTTTTCCAAATCAACAGAGTTTTTTTTTTACGCAGAATTGTTTAATTCGTAAGCCGTGGACAGAATAAGATAATGCGGACGTGAATTTCTCACTTTTTTAACAACTTCACTTTCAGAAGATTTTTCCTCGTCTACTACTTTTCGCTTTTTTACAACATTTTGTTGTTGTAAAACGTTTTGTAAAGAAGATTCACTATAATCTTGATCATCGCTGCCACTCGTTCTTAACACTTGACTTTGAGACTCAGACATTGTATAGTTTAGAAACAAGGTGTATGGCACAACTGCTACATATATGAGTCTACCTCGAGTTTTTATAGATAAGCCGTCCTCTGCTCCTCCTCTCTTCACAGAATGGAAACCAGATTGGTGGAGGGGTATGGGGCCTTACTTCACAAATGGGGCATAATTTCTGAAGTGTACCCACCTCGAAAATGAAAGTTGTCCGATCGGGCTAAAAATTGGCCCAATTGTAGTCCTATTAGATAGTACTCCTCACACCAAAAATTAATTCATTTTGATAATTATTTATCAAAGTGGAGGGGGTACAATTTTGTGTTTTTTAAGAAAAGCTTTACTTTCAAACGTTTGTAACTTTTGTCCTATTGCCTTAAACAAAATTTCATTTGAAATATTTTCGATAGAATTTTTCACACACTTTCTGGTGGCAATAACGATTTTTGAAAAAAATCAAAATTTGACCCAAATTTTCGAAAATCAAAAATAAATTTAACTTTTTTTCAAACTTGGGCACTTTTTTTTTCTTCAAAATAGTTTTAAAAGAAAGCTGAGATTTTTTCCTATAAGACCTCCAATTTTTAGAGTGGCAAATTAATTTGTCTTTGAGCAATAGAACGATACATAAACAAGATGCCGTGATAGGGCCGGTGGCGCGCGATCTCCCCTAGTGCGCTCAGGCCGAGGATCTTTGTGCAACGCTTTAGTGCCAGTTTTTTAAGTTAAGTAATATTATATGCTGCTAGAATAACTGTTCTCTGCATTTTCAGGGTGAATTAACAAAGGCCTGCATTATTGTAAGTGTAAAATTAATTGGGAATATGCTTTAAAAATTAGAAGTGAGAATATATATCTTTTAAATTTACATTTTTCTTCAAAAACCTGAAGGAAAATTTATTGCCTGGGGAGTTTTTGATTTGCTTCGATTTTGCTGAGAATTACGCCTTCATAATCCAGAATGTAGCGCAATGATAATTTAGCTCATGACATGGTGGCTGTTCACGAGTATCAAAAGATAATAGTAGAATACTTGAAAACTCATTTCAGGCCAAGTAAAATCTACTATTTCACTGATGGTACAAGGCAAAATTTCAAAAAAAGGAGTAGCTTTGTTAATCTCCAAGCCCATGAAGAAGATTTTGGTATCCAAGCTGAATGGCACTTCCATGGAACATCTCATGGTAAGGGTGCATGTGATGGTATAGGAGCGAATATAAAGAGACAAGCAGTACGTTCAAGCTTACAATGTTCTCCGAAACATCACATGCTCACTCTCCATGCTTTGTTTCAGTGGCCAAACAGTAACTGTAAGGAAACCGAAATTTTTTTCAGCAGCAAAGAAAATCATGCCTTAGCCACCGAGTGACTGAAAACCAGATTTGACAAAGCTGTCATGATGCCAGATACATTACAGTACCACGCTTTCATTTCCACTCAAGACGGAAAACTTCAACTCAAGAAGTTTTCGTCCTCTGAGAAAGACGACATCTTCTCGAATGGCAAAAAACAAAAACCGCAAAAGAAGCCTGCAAAGAAAACAACTGTTGAAACTATCGCCAAAAAATCGAACAGAAAGACAGATAATATTACCATGTAATATTCCTTAACTTAAAAAACTGGCACTAAAGCGTTGCACAACGATCCTCGGCGTGAGCGCACTAGGGAAAATCGCGCGCCACCCGCCCTATCACGGCATCTTGTTTACGTATCGTTCTATTACTCAAAGACAAATTAATTTGCCACTCTGAAAATTGGAGGTCTTATAGGAAAAAATCTCAGCTTTCGTTTAAAAATATTTTGAAGAAAAAAAAGTGCCCAAGTTTGAAAAAAAGTCAAATTTATTTTTGATTTTCAAAAATGTGGGTCAAATTTTGATTTTTTTTTAAAAATCGTTATTACCACCAGAAATTTTTTGAAAAATTCTATCGAAAACATTTCAAGTGGAATTTTGTTTAAGGCAATAGGACAAAAGTTACAAACGTTTGAAAGTACGGCTTTTCTCAAAAAACCCAAAAATTGTACCCCCTCCACTTTGATAAATAATTATCAAAATAAATTAAATTTTGGTGTGAGGAGTACTATCTAGTAGGACTACAATTGGGCCAATTTTCAGCCTGATCAGACAACTTTCGTTTTCGAGGTGGGTACACTTCAGAAATTATGCCCCAAATGTGGATCTAATATTTTTTTCTTTAGAAACAACCATCAAATTTTTGAAAACAATTTTTTTATTCTTTTTTTAATTAATTTATTTTAAAAAATGCTATTGTTCAAATGAATATTTTTTTTACACTAAAGTATATTCCGCATCAAATTTTTCTTTCGACTCATACTTTTCTCTCTCTCACTCTCTCTTTCCCTCGCACAAACATAAAAGTGTTACAATATGTTAGAAGAGAAGTAACAAATTTTGTATCCTTGTTTTTTCCTGAGTCCTTCTATCTCGTGAAACTCTTTCACACCTGTCGCCACAACATCGCCCCGGATACCCTGGACAGCCCGCCTCTGTTATTAAATAACGAGACCTTCCCTCTCGAATTAAATAAAGGAATCCCAGCTTTATTTAATTTTTAATAACTTTGGAATCAGTCTCGACCCACAGACTGACCTCAATGTATGAGTGTGCGCATGAATGTACACACTTATAAGTATGTATATATGCGTATGTATATTTACAGTGTACAACAGTTAATAGCCCAAATATAATTACATTTATATAATAATAAATAATAATATTAATAATAATAATAATATAGTTACATTTTATTTGTAATATATACCAGCTGTTCCTTATAGAGCTATCTAGCCTTAGGACCTTTTCATGAATAAATATAAAAGAAATACCTTCTATTAAAATTAATTTTTGTTTGAACAAAATTGTAGTGATTGTCATTCAGTGTTTATTTTTTCATTGCTTGTAGCTAAAATTCTTTTGTTTTATTTTATTGCTCTGATCTAAATATAAATCTTCTATGGTCAGTGAAACGTTAATCTGCAACCTGCTGAATTTTCTCGTGGCAAAACACAAGGTTTTGCTTGCTCTATTTTCCTCAGCAGCAACTGGAAACACAAAATTATTATAAGTAGTATTATTTTTTGTTTAATAAATGTATTGATTTTGTATGACGGCCGAATTTGCAAAAACTTATCACATTGCAATTAATTAAGTTGCTTTCTCTCTATCTTGAAATGCACGTCTGCCCTATTTTGTAGCAATAAAATAAAATTTAGGATAATGTGTCATGGCGCCAAGTTGCTATAATTTCGGAAGAATTTTGAAAATTTTTGGTTGGAAGCTTTTGAAAAATAAATGACGAGTCGTCCACAGCTGTTATTACAAAATTCAAGACATAAATTATTTTAAAATTGAAGGTAGCAAAAAAATTATTAATGTTTTCACGACCCGAATTGTTTTTTATGGTAGCTGTTTCTTATGAGTAATTATATCATCCACATAGTCTGTAACAGTTTTTGAAAGCTATGAACTCGCTGATAATAATTGACAATAATTTTGTAATTTTCCTTAAAATTATTTATTAAATTATTAACGAATCTTGCCTTGACGTAAATTATAAGAATTGTATAACTCATTACTATATCATATAATATCAGAGACTTTTCGTTGTACATATTTGTTGTGTTTTGACGTACAAGGAAAGTATGGAAATGGCGCATTACGTAGAATCGTATAATAACTTTTTCTCCACTAACAGCAAACATTTGTATTTTTCTTTTGATGGAAAAAAATATAAATTGTTTAGAAGTACATTAGTCGTTTTTTTAGGGCGATTTATATTCTGGGAATACTAGTAATATTATACTTCCATAAAGCGACAATAGGTTGTTCAATACTTACCTTATTTATACGATTCTTCGTAATGCGCCATTTCCATTTTTTTGTACGTTTCAACACAAAAAATATGTACAACGATAAGTCTATAATTTTATATGATATAATAATGAGTTATACAATTAAGTTACGTCAAGACAAGATCCGTAAATAATTCAATAAATAATTTTAAAGAAAATTTCAAAATTATTATCAATTATTATCAGCGAGTTCACAGCGTCATCCTTTTATCACTTATAAACTTTTCCTCTTTCGAGACCACGTTCATTATTCTAAGAAGAAATTAATTATTTATTTAAATTTCAGTGATATTATTGCATTTTCCAATCATTGTGACTTGTAACACGTCTGCAAGAAGAAAACTCAATCAAAATATCGATAGAGATAAAATTAGTCAATAATCTTCTCAGCACGTCGCTGCGTGTCCACAGATCGCCAAAACTTGTCAGGATTTTGCACTAGAGAGTTAAATAAATAAAGTTAACACCAGATAATTATGTAGTAACAATGCGAATATATATTTTAAAACTGACGGTAAATTGAACAATTCGTCCTGCACCAAATTTTTCGTCACGCCACACCATCGCCATGAACGACCGCCAGCGATCCTCACCATTATTTATTTCCCTCACCAACCTGACACATTTCTGTAATCATCGCTGTAATTAAGTCATTGACTCACTATGTTAAAATAATAGTACAATAAAAGCTACCAGATCCGGCCATCCGACCTTTGA
Organism: Andricus curvator; assembly: GCA_932195095.1. Lineage (NCBI taxonomy): Eukaryota > Metazoa > Arthropoda > Insecta > Hymenoptera > Cynipidae > Andricus > Andricus curvator. Next base: position 431,828 of record CAKNYM010051564.1, read on the forward strand.
TTGTCCTCAATCTAATCTAAGTAACCAATATCATTTAAACCCTTTTTTTTATTACAAAAAGTTTCAGAAATCTTGAACCTAATGCTGGCGATTGTTCCTATTTAATACAACAGTTCATAATCTTTCAAATATCTTGGTGGTCGTCTAATCCGTTTTATGGGCTCTCGTCGATTTTCTTGCGACCCCGTGGATGTCTTCTCTGGATCCCTAACTATTTCTTCACCTGCATGATCTGATTCATTTTCCTCATGCGAATCTTGTGCAAGATCTTTTTGATCATGATCGCTGACATCCTCTTGCTTCACGCTACCATTCTCCTCACTCTCATCTTCGTCGTCAGAGTCTCCTTTCCCAGGTCGCCAAGGTTTCATTTGATATGCATGATCCATAGCTGCATAAGTTCTTTAAGCTTGAGTATGCTTGAGTTGCACGATTTTATACGCATCGTGTCCCAAAGACTCCATCACCATCATTGGGCCTCTAATTTGGGGTGAAGCTTCGTTGTGTCTCCAGTACTTTCGGCTGCTCGTTTCACAACGACAACTTCTCCAGGCTGGTATTCTTCATAATCACAACGTTTTTTATCCTCGCGTTTTTTCATTTTCAGCTGCTGGGCTCCAATTTTGAATCCAACTTCGTTCTGAATCTGCTCCACTGTCTCGATTTCATCCATCACGATATCCGCCCCAAGATTACTGAGTCGTCCTTCATCGTATCGCGGTTTATACCCATGTAACGCTTCAAATGGACTGCGCCCAGTGGTCTTTGATCGGGCTAGATTGACATGACGTTGAACGTCGGACATTCGCTCGTCCCAACGATCTTCTTGTCCTTGGAAAAATGTTGATTGTAACATTGGTACCAGGACTCGGTTGACACGTTCGACCATCCCGTTCGCCTGAGGATATCTAGTTGAATTTAAGGTAAGTCTCACACCGTACTTGTTGCAGAAGTCCTCGAAAACCTTAGCCATGAAGGCAGTTCCACGATCTGATATTAGCCTTTTCCGAACACCCCATTGCTGGAATATTTGTTCCATAGCACTTGCTGCTCCTTGCGCCGTCGTATCCTTCGTAGGCTTCAAGATGGTATACCGAGTGAAATTGTCGGTAACTACTAATAAATACGATCTCCCTCGTCGACTCTTCACGAAGGGCCCCAAATGCTCCACATGGACTACTTCAAAGGGCCTATTACCGGGTGGAATTGGGTGCAACTTACCAGGTTTTTTTCCTGCCGGACATTTAGTTAAAATACAATCAGTACACATGGAAATATGTCTACGTACATACCTCTTCATCCTAGGAAACCTCTTGATCTCTGCCATTGTTCTGTCTACGGCGAAATTTCCTCGGAGATCATGGTATCTGACTACAATCGATTTACGCATAGGCTTCGGTACCACAATTCGCCATCGTTCCTTTTTGTTTTTTCAGGATCATCAGTAGGTATCTTCCATCGTCGAGTTTTGCTTTCCACATCACGCTCTCTTCGGTAGATCAGCTGATGTTCCATCTTAAATCCGGCGACTCGTTCTTTCTCCTCTTTTGTCCTATCTGCATTCTCCGTCTCCAGTATCCTGGCCAATTGAGTAAGATCCGGATCGGACCTTTGCATCGCTAAACTGTACTCTTTCTCAGTCATCGCGATGAACACCATTCGCTGAAACATCTGTATGCGCCATTTTCGTTCAAGGTCTATGTCTCACAGTGATAACATATTCCTGAATTAATTCCGCCCATCTTGAAATTTGTGGATTCTTAGTGGCGTTGGCATTCATATAAACTAATGCCTGATAATCCGTTACAACTGTGAACTCAATGTCCACCAAAAATGATCGTAAACGGTCAATGGCAATGGTAATAGAAGCAAGATTGTAAAGTGCCAGCACAGGATCATCCGGTGTGACAAACGCTGTTTTCTCCCGATCTTACGGTGCTAGAGGGACTTGTAAATATCCATGTGCAAGATCCAAGGTCGCGTATATCTTGCTCCCAGCTAGGTAGCCTAATTGTTCGTCCACTTCACGTAATGGAAAACCCTGAGACTCCGGTTTTGGCGGCTGCGCAGTAGAACCCACTAACGCCTTTAGTAGTGCAGGATTCTCCAACAGTAATTTCGGACTGCCCATCATTAGTTCAGTCAGAAGGTCATAGATCGTTTTCCCCGAACCACCGCATCCTTCAGCTCTGGCTCGGTCGTCCTGACGGAATCCAAGGACTAGACAAATTTCAAAGTGCGTGTTTAAAACCTTAATCCCGATTTATAAAATCTCAGTGATAATCCCAGATAACAATACGTGCCGGCACGTGATCGGCTCGACGGGCGGCAGACCAGCGCAGCGTGCCTGCTAAATGCACGCGACAGGCCGGTAGAGTCGGAATGCGACCGAAGGGCGGACAACGGTCCGGCACATTAGACGACCGTCGGTCTTGCAAATGGCGAGGAACGACGGGCCTGCGACTTCCACGACCGCTGCAGGCTGATAGTGCGAGTACTTTGAGATCAAAAACGCGCATGCGCGTTTTGGATCAGCTGTTCTTGTCGTGTTTCATCTCGTGTGGCGTTCACACCCGTCATTTTTCCCTCGGATTTAGCGCGACGTGTGTCGTTCCGGATAAATAAAAGGATCGACTTTTCCTTTTTGCGCAAAAAGGCGGACTGCTGTTTTTGGTTTGCTTTGCTTGCTGTGCGTTGAATAAAAAGTGGGTTAGTATATGCAACCTTGAAAAATTATAGTTCGGGAATATAATAAAGTACCGAGGCCAACCTAACCTCCCTTTATAACGCGAAAACTCTCAATGTTAATAAAATAAAATTTCTTCCTCCAAATAGCACGAAAGGTAATGAAATTCTGCGTATAATAAAGTCTAAGTTGAAAGAATAATGTCAATATTATAAAAAGATATACCTTTTTATAAAAATAACATTTATAATTTTTCGTTCAACTTGGACTTATTATACGCAGAATTTCGTCATTACCTTTCATGCTATTTGGGGGAAGAAATTTTTGTTTTATTTACATAACAAAAGATTTTCTTAATTTTAATCTACTCGCACCGTAGAGGGAAGCTCGCACACTCAGCCTGCATTTTACCGGACCGTCGGTCATGCAGTTCGCCGGACCGCGTCGCTCCCGCCTCACAGTGGTCCAGGAACGACAAAAAGTTGGTCAAAAGTCTAAATTTCATTGGATTTTCACCAAAACTAGTATTTAGGTATAATGAAGGTCACTGATAATGAATTTGATATAAAAAAATTAAAATTCAAAATAGCGGATAAAAAATGGCGGCGAAAAATTGGAAATTTTTTTTGAACCTAAACAAAGATAGTTAATTTGGGATTTTTAAAGATTATGATGAAAAATATGTTAAAAAAAATTCAAAATTACTCAAAAATGGAAATTCTAAATTGTAATAGGTGAATTAAAGGTAATATAAAAATTTTAGAAAAATTTTACGTTGTTTCAAAACATGAAAAGGTAACGAAAAGTCGTATTTTTTCAATAGCAGCGCAAATGACATAGGAATATGAAAATATGAACAACTGAATTTTGTAATAAATAAAAATAATGTATTCTTTTAATTTTACATATCAGTAAAACTAAATTATCAAAATGTTGAGATGATAAGATGTCGGTATCAACCTAGAGTATATTTTCTTCCAATTCTTCGGCTTCATTAGAATCACTTTCACTGTCATCTTGAGATTCATAATTTTGCTTATCCGTTAATATCCAGAGATCTTGGACTCGCTTTGGTATATCTCTAACTCTCTTTCTTGGCCGAGAACTAGAGAGTTTCGGGCAGGAATTGAGAAGCAATCGTAAGAAAACGTCCTCGTTTGTCTTTTCGCGAGAGAACTTCCTTGTAAACCGCTCTCGATATTTTCTAATATTTTTGTTACTGGCTTCCAAGGCTTCCTCAGATAACAGACCAATAGGAAGAATAGACTCACTTACAATAGCAGGTCCGTGGATTAAAACTTTATGAACGGTTGGTGTCATTGGATACCACCAATAACGTTCCACATAAAGTCTGGCAGTGTCTTTGCAAAACTCTTCAAAATTCTCGATATTTATTAGATATCCGCTAGATATAGCCACTAATATATCTCCGAAGCGAGATATTAGTTCTTCGTCAAGTCCTGAAAAAATTGTATTGTAATTAAACGAGACTAATTAAAAATACAAGATAATTGTGACAAAGGAAGGATTGAAATTTCACCTGTGATTTCGGCTACAACCTTATGATTAGAGAAGAATCGTCTAGCTGTGTTGCCATTATTAGAGTTTCCTTGTCCCTGTCTTGGAAAATCTACATGAAGTCCCATTTGGGATTGAAAAGATTTCTGGATTTCTTCTTTTTTCTACTCTTTTAGAATTTTTCTTCCATCATTAGCATCCATCTAATTTAAAAATGTAACAAATGGTGATACACTTATATGAAATATTAACTTGAATTAAAATCGAAACCGCAAATCTGAATGTTTAAATAATTGACGAGAAAACATTATTTACCTTCCATTGCTCGCTGTCTAGACGGTAGTGTACTTTAAAAATTACAGTAACTTTGAAGCTATTACCTACCTGACGCAAGGAGCTTTACGGCACTGCACTGTCCCAACTTTTGAGCCGCGCGGTCTGTTCGAGGCCTTCGCGAGGCATCTGTCTTAATGCAGTTGTGAGCAGGTAACAGGCAGATTAAAACTTACCTTTAACATAACTTCTCGCAAATCCGTATATTTTTTGTTGTAATAACTTTTTAGAATGATTTTAAAGCAATAGGGCAACAAGTATATAATATATTTCAATGTTATAAATAATTGTTAAAATTTATTAAAATAACATTAAAAAATATCATTTTACTTTGAAATATGTTTTTTCAAATAAAAACAAGCTGAAAATGGCTGAAAATAATTTTTAAACTACAAATAATTCGTTCTAAAATGTATGAGTCTAATGATGCACATATACCGTGCATTATAATTTTTTTTTAAATTAACGTTTTACACTAATTCCCGGCAGTTCCCGGCTCTAATTTTTAAGCGAAACTTTACTCACATATCTTCAGAAGGCTTCCACGACCTCACTTTTTTTGGCAACGTTTGGCAAAATTATTTATTTATTATAAAAGTTTAAGTTTCAATCTCATTTTTAGGCATTAGGCTTAGTTAAATAACATTATGAATGTTTATAAAAATTTTATTTCAAACGTCGTATTAAGCAAGATCATATAATATGCGGCAAATATAAATCATATTTGTTTCAAATTTTGTTATTACTTTTCACACAGCATCACTCAAATTCAGTAATGGATAATCGAGAGAAATCGATTTTCGCAGTTGGGTAACTTTCAGGGGCTCAAAAATGTTGAAAAAAATTTTTAATACACTTTTTTCTTTGCTTTCGTGATGTTTAAGTATTGCCAAATATATTTATCAATTCATTTTCTTAAAATAATAAAGTTGAAAAATCGACTTAATTTAATTTTAATAATTTAATTTTAGTGTTAGCCAAATAATTTAAAGGTTGTTGGAGAAGGGTGCACAAAAATGAGGAAATCTGTGAAGCACTCAAAACTTATGCATAACCAACGATAATTCGGTTTTGAGGATTTAAAAATGCACTTTGAAAATTTTCTGGACCCCGCAAGGGGTTTCGCGATGGCAAGATAGACTGACAGCTGATGGCACTGATAGCTCGAGCGTACTCGATCGTACTACGAAAATGCACTGTCGGTAAAAGTCGCATGTGTCTTGGCTGGAATTTTAAATTTGAATAAGAAATTCAATTTATAATTTTCTTTTTGTTTATTGACAAGTCCGAATGATTGGCAAATGCAACAGTATCACTGCAATTTCAATAAATGATCAAAATTTTCTTAGAATAATAAACGTGGTTTCGGAAAAGGAAAAATGTACAACTGATAAAAGGATGCCTCTGTGAACTCTCTGATAATAATCAATAATAATTTTGCAATTTTCTTCAAAATTATTTATTGAATTATTCACAAACCTTGTGTTGACATAAATTATAATCATTTTAAAATTCATATAAAATTATAGTCTTGTCGTTGTACATATTTGTTGTGTTGTAACGTACAAAAAAGTGGAAATGGCGCATTACGTAGAATCGTATATAATAATATAATAATATATTTCAATGTTATAAATAATTGTTAAAATTTATTAAAATATCATTAAAAAATATCATTTTACTTTGAAATATGTTTTTTCAAATAAAAACAAGCTGAAAATGGCTGAAAATAATTTTTAAACTACAAATAATAGCCATACCACGCTGAAAAAACCAGTTCTCGTCAGATCACTGAAGTTAAGCAGCGTTGGGCGCGGTTAGTACTGGGATGGGTGACCATTCGAGAAAACCGAGTGCTGTTGGCACATCGTGGGTGTGGTGAGCCCACACTTGTAGTTATTTTACTACAAGCTATCAACCTAGAAACACTACCCGAATCGGGTAGTGTCACGCCTACCCTGAAAGGGAAATGGCTTAATGGTATACATGTATATATAAGGAAAGTATTATTGTACGCCCTGTTCGCGTTTTATAGAACAATAATATTACTCGCATTCCAAAAATCTAAAACGCCCTCAGAAAGGCACACTCAGACACATCACACACTAAGAAACCTCACAAAAATTTGCTATTACTAGAGAGAAAATTATGACTTGAATATCTTGAAGGAGAAATTTAAATTTCTCGTTGAAAATATCAAAATCTGCAAACCTTTGCATACATTTTAAAATCATCGTCATCGTCTCTGAAGCGAAAGTCAACAGTATGTTGAATTATAATCTCAATAATATCAATAATCGCATTTTGAGAATGCTTGACAGAATTCAGTACTAGTTGTGAAGGTAAGTGAAATGGGTATTGTAATGTAAAATAGTAAATATAATAAAAATGTGACACCTGTTGATATCCTCGATTTATAAACTCAAATTGTATGTATCTGCTTTGTTAGTGTTTGCTTTGAGGAAACAGTGGATAATTAATTTTTTGTAATGTTAATTTCTGCAATCAACAATTAAATGTATGCAAGTTTTACAATTAAAAAGTCTGTAATTTTGATGATTTACAATTGCTTCAAGTTGAAAAAGTTATACAGTGGAAAAGTTGACTTTTGATATTCAAAAACATCAAATTTTTGTTTTCGACCAAGAAGATTAATTTTAACCAAAAATAATATGAATTAGTCGCCAAGAAAATTAATATTCTGCCATAAAGCACGATCATTGAAGAAAATATATCAATTATGCACCAAATAGTTGAATTTTTAAAGAAACACGAGCTGTCTAGTTAAAAAGTTTAATTTTCAAGTTCCAACAGAAGAGGGTTTTTCTTAACAAAGTAGTTCCACTTTCAACTAAATAGTTGCATTTCCAAATAAAAAAAAAGAATTCTCATCGAAGAAAGTAATAGTTGATATTTGAAAAAAAAATATTAACGAATTTGAAACCGTACCCGGTAAGAAGACTTGCATTCAAAGGTATTGAAAATTTAAATACCTACGAATGCCGTTTCTGCCCTTCGTTTTTGAATCCCCAATTAGACAGCGAAAATATTTAGATTCCAAACCCTTTCAAAGCCGATTGGAGCTGTCAAACGTAACCTGAAATAAATTAAAAACACCATTCCTTTAACGCATTAGAAGGCGCTTCAAAAACATAAAATTTGCAAAATTTAGCAGGGTTGTGCAAAACAATACATCACTTTATCACAAAACTCTCGCTTTATTCAAATGTGATCAATTAAAAAAATATATAATCATGATAAACAAATTTAAAGAATTAGTTTCCATCACAGCTGCCTGTGTAGCAATCAATCTTGGCAACGCAAAATGACTAATACTGTGCTTTTAAATGCTTTTAACCTCATTATTAATCGGAAAACAGTAAATAAGGACAGAGAAATGTGCAAATGTTAAAGGGATTAAAAATGATCTATTTCATGGTCGAATTTGGGTATCCAAAAGTATTGAGAAAAATATTGTCGCCACTGAATACAGAAAGGGATTCAGTTTAAGAGATAACTTCTACTATTATGGGGATTCAAAACGCTAGGTCAAAAACGGTATCGAAAAGGATTCAATAATTGTCATGCCACCATTGAACAGGAAATTTTCGAATACATTTCAATGCAAGCCTTCTTAACAGGTAAACAGTCGAATGCAATCAAAAAAGATTTTTCAGTCAATAAAGAACGAATATTCTACAAAAAAGTTGAATTTTCAACTAAAAATAAGGACTTTTCAACGAAATTGTTGAATTATCAACAAAATAATAAAATTAACTTCAACTTCAGTTTATCGAAAATTCCCTGACTCTTTCAGGTTTCCCCTGCATATTTCCTGACTTTCCCTGACTAGTTTTGGATTCCCTGACTTTACAGAACTCCGTCAACTGTGGCAACCCTGTAAAACTATCTCTAAATGAACGTATGATTCTTAAATTGTCTGTATGCTTTCAAGTTTTTGCATGTTTAGGTCTAAGCGACTCCCCTGCAAGATATCGTGTAGAAATGTGGCCAAACCGGAATGCTTCGACAATAGGATATGAACATTATGAGGAGATGATAATAACTCATGAAGTGGCAGGAACCAGAATTTACGAAACAGAGAAGCAGACTGCCTAGAAAATGATTGAGAAGAAAGACAGCCAACCCAGATAACAGTAGGTGCGGGCTCTTATTAGCCGCATCCAATGTGCTCACCAAATGTGGGTACGATGCATGCACCATGATCTTCACGGAATGCGCTTCATTTGGTGAAAGCACTGTGCTTTCACAGTGCCTGTACTTACATTTAGTGCTTTAATTAACTTTACTAATTTCAAATTGATGAAAAAGTATGGCAAATCGCATAATCTTATTATCTTGTTTCAATTATGAATGTTTTTCTGCAAAAACAATTATACTTTATATATTGCAATTTGCAATGGGGAACTGCATGCTGGATTCACAAGAGTCTATCAAGCATTCATCTCGCGATTTTTTCTAATTACGCAACTTGTTACATATACAAAAATAAGCATCTCAGCTATTTTTCTCGAAACTTTCATTTGAAGAGTTATCGCAATTAGAATTTGTCCCTATTTTTAAATTTTCTGTAAAAAGAATGACAAATTTTCATAATAATTTATGACGTTTGACTTAAATTTAATGAAATAATTTAAACTACACATTTTCATATGAAATTTACCGACGAATCCAATTTTTGAGGTAGCAACTAACAACTACTTTTGATGATGCTTTTATGCTTATTCTCAAATGTTTTTTTAATAAGTTTTTTTTTTGATATTCCGAACAGTCTTCTTTGAGCAAAAATTGTTGCATTATTGAGATTTTATGAAATTTTGAAAATGATTTTTGCTTTCAAAAACTACTGAATAAATAAATCCACTGAAGAGGGCCACCATTGTATGCCGTAATGTTTTGTTCAATTATTAAGAAATTGAATTTAATTCTTTTGGACCCTAAAGACAAAACCATCCCATCAATATTTAGTTTACAAGTTTAAAAAAATGTTTGTAATTTGTTATAAAAATTGTCCTTTTCTTATTTTTTTATTCAATGTAACGCACTACTAAACGTTATTGGGCGTTCTCAATATCGAAAGCGCGTGAAACTACAGTCAGCCACCACTGAACGCGTTCAGCGAGCCCCACCCGGTCGAGTCGAAAGGACACGTCACTCGAAACGGCCAATGGGATAGACCGGCGGTCCCCGCCGCCGGGCCTTCAAACACCGCCCAGCGCGAGCCAAGGAAGGGAGCGGGCCATAAGAGGACGCACACGGCCAGAGAACGTCACTCGTGCGCCAGCTTGACTGGCGAGCTATCCTCCAAGCCTTTGGAGCGAAAAAAGGGTATCCACCAGTTTTGTCTGGTGCGTTCCTCAAATAAACTAGCGTTGCTAGAAAGATCGGCCTCCACCAGCTCTGTCTGGAGAGTAATTAGTCCATCCTAGCCTTGCTAGGATTCTCATAGGCATAACCCAGGTTTGCTGTGGTAAGCCAATATAAAGCCCCTTTAGAAATTTCTTGAGATCCACCATTGTGGAGTGAACATATTTTGTTTTCCTTCCTTTTCGATCTATAGGCAGTGAGTATTTTATTTCTGTTTTTTTATCTGATTTCCACCGGAGAGAATGCTCACCCGTTTGGAAAATCCTCATTGATTTGGCCGAAGTAAAATTTATTTATTTTTTTTTGTTTTTTGTTTATTTTAGTGAATGCCAGAAGTGAGTCGGCGCGACGGCGCCGTGGCCGGGTTCGGAAAATTAGGCTGTTATTATCAAAAGGGAAAATTACTCCGGCATGTGCGGAGCAATTGATCCGCGAGGCAAACGTAGTCGCGGATTATTGGACTAGCGTCAAACAGTCGGCGGACGTTGCCGAGGCAGGTAGTTCGTCGCAGCCGGGTGATCGCGAAAACCGTACTAATGCCCGACAACTAGATCGGATCGCGCGGTCAACTTGGTCTCCAGAATTTACAGATGATTCTTATTTGCAGTCACCGTTATTTTCATTTATTCCACAAGGCGAGCGTGAGCATTTAGCTCACCTTATACAAGAATTAACAGTTCGGGAACACAACCATAAACAAGACCTGAATAATAACGTCCCGGTAACAAGGAGTTCATTGAGACGCATAGAATGGCATTTAAAAAAGTAGACACTTCAATGCCTTGAAATGCGTACTTATTGCATTTTTGTCCGAAATGCCATTAAATGCGTTTTATGGCTTGAATCTTGTCTCGTTCCAATCATTTTCAATGCGCACAAATGAAAAGGCATTAAACTGACGTCATGGTAATACTGTTAAGTGAATTGGCGTTAATGCTATTTAATGCGTTTCGCCGAGCCACCCACTTGAATGCCATACAATGCCTTTCATGAAACAAAGTATTGAATTGGGTTAATGCCATTTAATGCGGTTCGCCGAGCCACCCACTTGAATGCCATACAATGTCTTTCATGACAAAAAGTATTGAATCGGGTTAATGCCATTCAATGGTGTTTCGAGATCTTTTCAGTTGAATGCCATACAATGCCTTCTGCGGCAGATTGCATTGACAAGGCTAATGCCATTTAAGAAGAATAGGAACCATATAGGAACTGAGGAACGGACGCGAAAGTGATATAGTAGCCGAAAAGTGAGCATGGCCATTGTATTTCGTTGTGGAACATTCTCGCATTTTGATACTTTTTAGTGATAATTGCAAGATGTTCGCGTATGTGCTTTTACTCTTGCGAAACGTTTCAACAAAAGTTCATACGTCAAGAATAAAAAATGTGATGCCGCGAAGCATTCGCCAACGCAAAAATACCACATCCTCGTCTCTCTGAATAACGGCGGAAAGGCCGACATACAGGAGGGAGTAATATTAAAATCAGCGGGTAAGTTGAAAAGCTTTTCTATGTAAGGCCATGTGAGCATAACCTCAACATTTTTTTTGACATTTTTTTTCAAAACCAACTTAGGTTCACACGAAACGTGATATCGAGTAGAAAATTTGGGAAATCAAATGAGAAGCACTAAGAAACGTTTGTCTGGTCCTAAATTTTTATAATTATAACAAAGTTTTTTTTTGAAAATTATTTAGTTTGCTTTTTTCATAATTATTCCGTTATGTAGCATATACTCAGTTTCCTTCATTTCAATGCCATTAAATGCCCTTTCATTAACTTCACATTCATGCCAATGCCTTTTAATGCTGTTCATTTTAAGTTTTTATTTTAATGCGTTTCATTGCGCCTTGCGCCTTAATAAGCATTCAGACAAAAATGCAATTAAAACGCATTGAAACGTTCCAATGCGTTTTAATGAACTCCTTGTTACCGGGGTAGTATCCGATAGCGGGGTTAGCATTACATCTGAGAAGGTCGAGTCGTCGGTCGCGGAAACGGTCGCGGCTATCGATGCACTTCTCCAAGAATATAGATAGGTGAACAAACAATACTCGAGGAAGCGTTTAGGTAACGCAGATCTTCACAGTTATTATAGGGTTCATAACATAAGATAAATAACTGTAGGATAGTTTTCCTCTGAGCACGACGTGATAATGTAGAGAAATATCTAGGAAGATAGTTTAATCAATAATGTAAATGGACAGCGAACCGCACAGTATGAATCATTAGAATGTATACTCTCACTATTTTCTATGTATTATGTCATAAATAAATATAGCTAAATTTGTAAACTAATGATGTAGCCTGATGATTTATGTTTCCATCTCTAGAGCCTTTTGCACGTATTGGAAAGAAACAAAATAAATAAGATAAATAACCTAAAAGAAAAAATAAGAAAATAAAATATATACAAACAAATGTCGTTAACTCGTACGCCTCGTAGGAGGCGGTCAGTCAGCAACCTCAGAGACTTACCCTCCGGCCGAGGACCGGAGAGACAGCTCGAAGGTGCCAGAATGTATCGCACCCCCACGAGAAGGAGGTCAGCAGGTGATCCTCAAGACGTATCCTCCGGCCAGAGTCCGGAGCGAGCGCTTGACGGTTCGAAACGACCCGCCGGGAACCACCCCCATGCTCAAAGGGGGGCAGAGTCTTATTACATGGCGCCCAACGATGATGAACCTACTATACTCTGTTCCCCGAGAGAAGGACCTGAAGAACGACCAATTTTGGTTTTCTTCGCGCAGCCTATTGTTAAATTTTCTCAAGAAGGCGGCATTTCTTGACATGTTTCAGCCAATCCGAATTGAAGTCCTTCAACTTCATGAAAAACTCTTTTCTTGATTGATTTACGACATTGGTCGACAGTCTGGTTTTTCACTGATATCTGATTCGGCGACCTTACCGCAGCAGGGGTCTTTTGCCCACAGACAGGTCAAGGGAAGGAAATTTAAAAACTGTCAATTTTGCAATTAGCGATTTGAAAATAATATAATCAGCATCTACGAATTTTTCCGATTCCAATGATATATTACTTGCTTCGAAAAGTTCAAGATTTGAAGAAGTTCAATTGAAGAAACTTTAGATCAATATATAATTTAATATTGATTAGTTCTCCAATTTTCAATCTTTATGGACAAATTACATGTCGTTGGAATCGGAATAATGTGTACATTCCGAATATATTACTGTCAAGCCAGTGATTGGAGAATTATTAATTTTTAACTTCTTAATTTTTGTCCATTCTCCGTTGTCCCCTGTAACTCGAGACTTGCACGCGGTGAGGTCCTCTTCTTTTACAGCTAACATCTGGTAAAAATCTTTCGAAACATTTAAAAAAGAAACCCAAAGAAAGTCATAAATATTCCAAGGGACCAATGAGAAGAGAAATGAAGAAACTACGTGTAAAAAAAAGGGTAAGGACACTCCTCCATCGAGAAACCACAACCCCCATGCGCGTCTGCAGGTCCTTCTCTCGGGGAACAGAGTATAGAGATGGTACGCATGATGCTCAGGCTGCACAAAAAACAGGTAGTTTCGGGGATCTAGTAGAAATGCTCAGACAAGGAATTAACGAATTAAGAAGAATGAATGATACGTCGAAACCTCCAAAATTGGATATTCAACTACCGCGATTTAATGAAGAACGGGAAAATCCACCCGAATTTATACAAGAATTAGAAGAATATTTCGAGGTTAAGAGAATTCCAACTGAATACGAGTTTACCGCGGTTAAAAGTAGCTTAAAAACCGCGCACGGACATGGTTTGACGCAAACTCACATAAATGGATTAGCTATACAGAATTCAGAGAAGACTTTCTACGCGAATTTCCCGGTAACAAGGAGTTCATTGAGACGCATAGAATAGCATTTAAAAAAGTAGACACTTCAATGCCTTGAAATGCGTACTAATTGCATTTTTGTCCGAAATGCCATTAAATGCGTTTTACGGCTTGAATCTTGTCTCGTTCCAATCATTTTCAATGCGCACAAATGAAAAGGCATTAAACTGACATCATGGTAATACTGTTAAGTTAATTGGCGTTAATGCTATTTAATGCGGTTCGCCGAGCCACCCACTGGAATGCCATACAATGCCTTTCATGACACAAGGTATTGAATTGGTTTAATGCCATTTAATGCGGTTCGCCGAGCCACCCACTTGAATGCCATACAATGTCTTTCATGGCAAAAAGCATTGAATCGGGTTAATGCCATTCAATGCTGTTTCGAGATATTTTCAGTTGAATGCCATACAATGCCTTCTGCGGTAGATGGCATTGACAAGGCTAATGCCATTTAAGAAGAATAGGTACCATATAGGAACTGAGGAACAGACGCGAAAGTGATATAGTAGCCGCGAAGCATTCTCCATCGCAAAAATACCACGTGGTATAGGATGTACATCCTCGTCTCTCTGAATAACGGCGGAAAGGCCGACATACGAGAGGGAGTAATATTAAATTTAGCAGGTAAGTTGAAAAGCTTTTCAATTTAAGGCCATGTGAGCGTAACCTCAAAAAATTTTTTACATTTTTTCCAAAACCAACTTACGTTCACACCAAACGCGATATCGAGTTGAAAATTTGGGAAATCAAATGAGAAACAACCCTGGCGGACCGGCCGAACGCAGGCGTTACGCTGCAGCGTAACGGTAAAGTAATGGTAAAGTAATATGGCATTACAACTAATAAACAAACCAAATAAATATGTAAACAGTTGCAATTATAATAATACGTTAAAATTTACGTTAAATGGCCATGTCGTAATTGCAACAAGTTTATTTTCAGGCGTTAAAAAATAAAAAAACGAAGTTGCTGTCATTAAAGTCGGACCCCTGCATGTTGGCAACCCGCTTGAAGCCGCCGTTAGCAAACTGCCAACATGCAGGGGCCCGACTTCAATGACTTCGTTTTTTTATTTTTTAACGCTGAAAAATAAACTTGTTGCAATTACGACATGACGATTTAACGTAAATTTTAACGTATTATTATCATTGCAACTTTTCTTTATTCACCCAAACTTTCATATCGATATCTCATTTCGTATGGAATTGGTATGATAAAAAATCTGTCGGTAAAGTACAAATCGGATAAGTGTTACATGCGCTTAAGGATTTTGAAACGTTTTGAGATAATGAAAAAAATTTCTTCAGATTCGTGGGAAAATTTGAAATGTTTTTTCACTTTGCAAAATAAATTTTACAAGAATAATAAAGAATATTTAAAAATAAATTTTGAAGAATAAATAATAATTCAACAATTCTTAATTTAGAAACAATCGAGTTAGTTTAAGAGATATTTAAAAGTTTTGAAAAGATTTGAAAATAATTAAAAATTTGTAAAGATTTTATGAACATTCCTAGGAAATTTGAAAATGATTTTTTATTTTGAAAAAAAAATTCCAAGAGAATATTTAATTAGATTTTGAAAGATTTTAATGCTTTTTAAAAATTTTACAGGTTTTTTTTTTAATTTGAGCAAAAATTAGAATGATGTTAAAAGATATTTAGAAGTTTTGACAGAGTTTTAAAAATGATTTGAAATTCTAGAAGAAAATTTATAATAATTTTTTATTTTCAAAAAGTAATTCAAAGAGAATATTTCAAAAGATGTCAAAACGAAAACAGATTTTGCCGTATAAATAACAATCGAACGCCGTGATCCCTGCTATTATTTAACTAGCAATTTTACATGTATTCAGTACATAATTGTTGCAAATAAATAGATTTTGGGTAATTTTGTGAGGAATGTCAATTTCAATTAATATTAGTGAATTCTCATGTAACCTCTTTCCTGTTGATATGTCTTCTTTCAAAGTTTTACATTCAGTCCTTATTCTCGCAGCCTTCACGATTTACTTCGAATGAAAATCTGCCACCTACATCTGTGAGTCCCCACCCAGCAAATTGAACGACTCAAAAAGAGTTTGCGTCAATACGAAGAAAAATTGAAGAACATAACCGAGAAGTACGAGCAGGTTAAGGAAGAAGTGAAGAGTTTGCAACAAGCTTTGAGCGAATCGGATGCTTATGCAGATTCACTCAGAGAAGAGCGCACCGCAATGAATGAAGAAATGGCGTTACTAAGAAAACTGAATTGAACTGAACTGAACTGAAAAAATTGAATATTTCAAAGTAAAAGCTTCGGAAAATCTAGAAATATAAATTTTTATAAAAAAAGAAAAATCTGATTTGTCATAAAAATTGATTCGACAAATTTTTCTAAAATCAAAATTTAAACTTTTTAAATTACTTTAAGTAAATTTAAATCGTTTAGAAATTAAAAATTAAAAATATTTAATTATACTTTTCGAAATTCAACCATTTCAATTTTAATCGCAAAATTTAAACTTATGATAGGGAAAAATTGGAAATTTAGCGCTTTCCATGAAAATTCAGAATTCTATTCTAAAATTGTAAGCATTAAAAATTGAAGAAATTATTCAATTATTCAATAGAAAAATTGTTTTTTTATTTTAACTGAGTTTGAAATGTCGAACTTTTTGGAACATTTTTCAAATAAAAAAAAACTTCAATATTCAATGCCTGGATCTAAAATCTGCTCATTTTTAAGGCTTAAATTTGAGAAATTGTTTTAATTTTTCATTGGTTTGAATTTATTCTGAAGGCATTTCATTCAAAATTCTTTGATTACAAATCCTTTAAACTGAAAAGCGTGCAACTATCAAGTCTTTTAATTTGATACTCTACGGTTTCGAAAAATTTAAGAAATCGGACAGTTTTGTAGGTTTAAAATTGAAACCAAACTATTCAGAAAATTTAAATATAAAATTATTAAATTTAAAACTGACTAATATTGAAAACAAACAATAGTTTAAAATATTTAAATCTAAAATTATTCAATTAAAAACTAAAAAAAAATGCTTTTAATATGAAAATTTTCAATTTTGAAATATTTTAAAATGAAATTGGAATTGGTTTGAATACAAAAAAGTTTTCATATCACAATTGTTCGCGGCTAATTTTTTTTTACTTTTAAATGAAGTTCGGATTTGTTTAAGTTTCAAGTTTTTGTAGTATACATTTTTTCATTTTTTAATATTTTTCATTTAAAATTACTTTTTATTCTGAACGTTTTGTATCACGATTCAGTTTTACAGGGTTTATAATTGAAACTTTTTCCATTTTGAACGGTGAAAAAAAAGGTGAAATTATTTTTTGATTTTATATTTGAATTTGTCTAATCAATTTTTATGTTAAATCATAATTTCTTAAATTGAATAAAAATTTAGATTTCTAGAACTTCAGAAGCTTTTACTTTGAAATATTCAATTTAGTTTTCAGTTTCTAATTGTACAATTTTTGTCGCTTCTCATTTAAATTTATAAAAATTCAAATGTTTTCACTTTTGAATCATTCCATTTTGAATGCTTTTATTGATCAATCATAGTTTTCATTCCTCTGAATTTTACATGATCTATTTCTGAAAATTTTAATTGAAAAATATTCAATTTTCAACGTTTGAAAATCGTCCTCTTTCGAAATTTTAATCTGAAATCATTCAATTCCGAGATTCTTGAATCCAAAGTAAAATTGTTAAATTCTCAACGCTTGGAATTAGAAATAATTAAAATTCCTCCCTAATTAAATTCAGTTTTAATATGAATTTATCCCATTTTAAAATGTTTTATTCGCAAATGACACAAGTTCAATTCCTTTTGATTTCATTCGAAATATCTTCATTTTTCAAAATTTAACCTATCTACAATATTGCGAATTGGAACATTTTAAATACAAAATCATTTCATAATTTTTTTAAATTTCAAACGCTTTCAATTCGAAATTATCAAGAACAAATGATGGTGTAGCCGTGGTTCTCCGCGTGTGAGAGCCGAGCGGCGCTCGACAGCTAACTTCACAGTGGCTCTAATCCGCTCTCTAATTATAACTCTATACC
Source organism: Andricus curvator (assembly GCA_932195095.1). Taxonomy (NCBI): domain Eukaryota; kingdom Metazoa; phylum Arthropoda; class Insecta; order Hymenoptera; family Cynipidae; genus Andricus; species Andricus curvator. The sequence goes on from CAKNYM010051564.1 coordinate 449,679, forward strand.
TAAAAGCCAGTGATATTTGTTTAGATTAGTTTTAAGTATTTAAATCTTTCTTCGTTCGTTCAGTACAATAATGTTTGTACTATAAAATAGAAAGTATTATGTTGAAATGCCAAAAATAATATCCATCTTAGTTTGTTTAAATTAATTTTTAGCATCACAATCTTCGTTCAGTACAAAAATAGAACAATTTATGTACGATAAAACAAAAAGCATTATAATACGATGTATTTTGAAATAAAAGCTTAAAAATACGTTCTTTTGTAAATTATTATTTCGTAAATTCCACCGTTTCGCATTGAAGCGCATAAATATTAATTCCGTTATGTAGCATATACTCAGTTTCCTTCATTTCAATGCCATTAAATGCCCTTTCATTAACTTCACATTCATGCCAATGCCTTTTAATGCTGTTCATTTTAAGTTTTCATTTTAATGCGTTTCATTGCGCCTTGCGCATTAATAAGCATTCAGACAAAAATGCAATTAAAACCCATTGAAACGTTCCAATGCGTTCCAATGAACTCCTTGTTACCGGGCTACTTCACAACCACACACCTGAGCTATTTTACGCAATTTTATTGTACCCAAAAATCCTAAGACTTGGGATTTGACAAACTCCACATATTCGTTTTCGTGTAAAAACTGTTGACTAAGACCTTCCGCGATAACATAGCCCAGTGTCTGAATAGAGGCGCACATTCTTTTCACTAAACTTACGGGTGTCTCCTCGCTATTCATGTCAGCCAACACTTGGTTCCACCCATCATCATCGTCATCATTATAATCACTGTCAATGTCATTTAAACTATTTAATCGACCCGCTAAGAAGTCTAATGCTGCTCGCACTTCGTCTTCCCGATGCTCATCCTTTATCGGGATCGATCTGAGGCGATTAATGCCCCAAAATCCCACTAACACGCGCATATACGAACTTATATTTTTCAACGAAACATTCGGAAAATCAAGCACTAAAAATGCTTTACGGAGAATCGCGAGAACGATGGTTAGTGCGTCTATTCTGAAGGTTTGAAAACAACTGAAAATTTTTCAGATAAGGTCCTTCCATTTATAGACTTAGGTTTTCTATTGTACCTATGCAGTTGCTCTTTCTCTCTTCCTCGCCCACCTATTCCAAAAAAACTGAGATACGGTTGTGAAAGAGTTTCACGAGATAGAAGGACTCAGGAAAAAACAAGGATACAAAATTTTTTACTTCTCTTCTAACGTATTGTAACACTTTTTCAACATTTACAAAATTGGTAGGCACAACTCGAATCACACACATACACACTAACATAGTATCTGTAAGATGAAAAGAGTATGTGTGTGTGTGTGTGAGAGAGAGAGAGAGAAGTATGAGTCGAAAGAAAAATTTGATGCAGAAGTGTGAAGTACGGCCCCAATCCCCTCCACCAATCTGGTTTCCATTCTGTGAAGAGAGGAGGAGGAGAGGACGGCTTATCTATAAAAACTTGAGGTAATCTCATAGATGTAGCAGTTGCACCATACACCTTGTTTCTAAACCATACAATGTCTGAGTCTCAAAGTCAAGTGTTAAGAATGAGTGGCAGCGATGGTCAAGATTTTAGTGAATCTTCTTCACAAAACGCTTTACAACAACAAAATGTTGTAAAAAAGCGAAAAGTGGTGGACGAAGAAAAATCTTCTGAAAGTGAAGTTATTAAAAAAGTGCAAAATTCCCGTCCGCATCATCTTATTCTGTCCACAGCTTACGAATTAAACAATTCTGTTTAAAAAAAAAACTCTTTTTTGGCTTGGAAATCCAACCCGATGGCCGTTTTGAACCAGTTATACGATTACTTGGTCATTGTTCACGTGGATTATCTTTAAGCCTGTCAGAATGGACACAGTTAGTAAATAAATTTGATGTAATTGCGTCATTTTTCGAAGATGGATGTACTAATACTAGTGGGACTTTGCCGATTGTTATAAACCGATACCAGCATGTGTTCACTACATCATACTCTGTAAAAGTTGTTTTGCTTGAGAAAATTAACGAGGATGACGAATGCAGAGGAGCAATTGGCGAGCTGAAAGGAAAAAAGCTAAATATTCACAAGGAGTCGTGATGCAAATGCCCACATTTGAAGGGCTTGTCAACGTGGTCGTTTGCGTCGATGAAGGAGTTAGACGTTTGGAGAGGGTTGTGGCTGATGTCGAGCATTGTAAAAATATACTTTTGGAAGAACTGTGTAATTGCTTCAAGTCGGAGAATATGAAAAATCCATCCGATGAATTTATCAAGCATCTTGTCAAGGCAAAATACGACTTTCTCAAGGAACAAGTGAAGAATAAACTACCCTCATCATTTGTTGAACTATATCTTGATACAGTTTTTCTCGAATTAACTGTGGTGCTGCACAGTTTCATCGCTAGTGAAGTGAAGAATGTCGGTATCCTTAAAAAATAAAAAATAAACGTGTGACACTAAAAAACTTTTTTCGAAACTTTTGTCCGTATAAAGTGTGTGTTTTGTACATACTAACTATGCACGGTGTCCTTGAAAGGGGTCTTAATCAAAAGTCTGCGAACCTGGGGTTTTCTTGATGGATTTGATTTCTAGGCATCCCAGGAGTATTTTAAGCTCGAAACCAAAACCGGCGACCGGGGGCTTTTTGAAAAAAATCGATTTTAGTATTTAAATTGGCAGAACTGGGGGTTTGCGTTTTAAACTTTTGAAGTTCGAATTTGTCTAGAAGCTAAACTTCTATGACAGTAGGTGTATACAGGGTTTTCGGGGTCGCTGATTACGAATACATTGTTAGATTTTGAAAATTCAAGATGGCGGATCCAATATGGCGGACCTAATGGTTGAATTAATGCTGATTGTGGTAAAAATTGATATATATATATAGGTTTTTGGGGTCGCTGATTACATACCCGTTATCATATTCCCAAAATTCAAAATGGCGGATCAATAATGGTGGACTAAATGAAGTAATTAAATGCTAGTCCCTGTGGATACTTCTATTCTGTGTTTTTTAGGACCGCTGATTACTGATATACGGGGAGAAATTGTAATAACGTTTACCAAACCATTTAAAATACGTAAATCAGCGTGCCGACAGCTCAAGAGATTAATTCAATGTCATTAAAAAAGTCCTTTTCTAAGACGTGGAAGTGGAAAAACAGATCATGCACAAAGTTACTAGGTATAAAATTCAATTCATTGATACTACACTGAACAATTAAAGTTTTATACAGTAAAAGGTACATTAAACATAAAATCATTTATTTAAAAATCGTTATTGTAAATGTTTTTTTTTTAACCTAAATATGATGGGTTATATAACTAATCAGTTAGAACTAGTATAAAAAAAATCTCAAAACTAGTTCAATGACTCAATCGATATGTTTATGTATTTCATGGCGCATAAGAGAACTCAGACAAATAAAAAACGTTGGTGTATAAGTTTTCATCTGTAGTTAGCATATTTCATAGAACGCAAAATCTTAGTTCTGAGAGTTCAAATATTGATTCCATAGAATCATGCCCTTCAAGAAAATCCCAGGCTGCATTATAAAAACTTATTAAAACTGACAACATATTCGTTATCAGCGGTCCTAAAAACCACAGAATACAAATATCCACAGGGACTAGCATTTAATTACTTCATTTAGGACACCGTTGTAGATCTGCCATCTTAAATTTTGGAAATCTGATAACGGGTATGCAATCAGCGACACCAAAAACCTTCATACACTAATTTTGAACACAATCAGCATAATTTTTCACCAAATTGGATCCGTCATCTTGAATTTTTAAAACCTAACAATGTATTCGTAATCAGCGACCCTAAAAACCCTATATACACCTACTCTCTCATAGAATTTAACTACTAGAAAAATGCGAACTTCAAAAGTTTAAAACGCAAACCCATAGTTCTGCAAATTTAGATACTAAAATCGATTTTTTTCAAAAAGCCCCCGGTCGCCGTTCGTTCGGTTCGCCAGGGATTCTCTTGAGGAATCTTTCCACTAAACTGAAGTGAACGTCAACGATATTTGACAAATAAGTTTTAAAATTATATGATAAAAAACACTACAAAGAATTGTATACTTCATGAGTTTTGTTTCAATATTAAGTTCCTGAGGTACAGTTGATAATAAAAGTATTTCTGCAGAGAGGGGAACTCAAAATAAAAATTTATAACCATTACTGAAATTACGCCATTATTATTATTATTATTATTATTGCCAGTGTAGGGGCTGGAGCACTAATGCAGGGTAGGGTCTGAAGCACCAATGTATGTTCTAATTTAGACCCTACTTTGACGCTAAACGTGGAAAAACGGCCGATTTCGGACATTTTTAGCGTCAAAGTAGGGTCTAAATTGAATTGAAATCGCTGCTTATTTTGAACCTACTTTGCTGCTCCAGCGCCTACTAAGGTAGGAGTTATAGGTTCAAAGGAGGGCCTAAATTTCGACTCGGGTAGGTTGAGATTCTTGAAAATATAGAACAGTTTTACTAGGTCTATTTCGATGTAAGGTTTTTGTTGACAAAAATTGAATAAATCTATTTCCATAGGTTTAAACAAAATCTGTTACTCTTATTATTTATCCTTATCCTATTTTTAGATAATTATTTTTATAAAGTTATTTTTCATTAGAAATGAACATTAAATCCTTGTATTAAAAATATTTAATTGAAAAACATTATTCATTCACTAAAAATATTAAAAATCGTTTAAATATATCTATTCTTTTCTCTGGGGAAACCCCGAACACTATTACGTCACAGCGCTCTGAACTAGCCAGGTGGAAATCTCCTATCTCCACTCTCCTCCCTTTTCCATTTTCACGTTTGTAAACTCCCTGTGTGACGTCACAAGACCCAGAATCTTCCAGACGGGGACCCCCTTCACCCCTCTCCAACTACGTAGACCGTTGCTACTCAGTCTTATCTACTGCGACGCGTCGCCTACAGTCGCGGGGCGCGGGGTAGAGAGGGAGATTAGGCCACGCCCATAACGGCGCCCCATAGTCATTCCGTATTACTCTTATCCAATTAGTCTTTCAAAAGTTATCCGGTATAAAGACGACAAAAACGATAACAACGACGACAGGCAGACAGTGGGTCTCGAAAGAGTTTTTACATAAAACTATTACCTTCTCATTATGATGAGAATGTAAAATAGTTTTTATAATAAAGTAATTTGCTCCGTATGAAAACTTGTTACCAGGATGTTTCTTTTAATTATTAAAAAATAAAATAAAACTTTTAATTTTATAATTAAAAAATTGAAATCGCTATACTCCGACGTTTCAAATGTTGTTCTCATTTAAAATTTAAATTACTAATACAATCATAATATGTATTTCCGAGGGGCCGTTCACTGGAGGAATCAGTGATTTTCCTCACTTAGAATCGATTCAGAATCAGTCACTCGTCAAAAGATTTTTCAGAAATATGTGGGAATCAGCTTGATTCGGTAGAATCTTAGAGATCGATTCTGAAAGTTTGAAACATGCGTTCATCAGTAAGATTCAGAAGAAACACGGGGAATCAGTGAGAATCGCCAAGGATCAGACGGAATCGCTACGATTCCGTGCAGACTCGGGCGAGTCAGCTTGAGTTAGCTTGGTCAAGTACGCAGTGTCGAACGCAGGCTACACATACGAGGAGTCCGTAAAGCTGTATTGCTTCTCAGCAGACATCGCCGGTGTAGCTTGCAAATAATAATAATAATTGATTAACTACTGTGTACATTAAAATTACACAATTTTACTTTAAAATAGAATGTTTTTTAAATAGAAGAATTCAAATTACCATTTTGACGTTCAAAGTTTAAGTTTAGCTCTGTGAAATTTTAAAGATTCAAGGCTTTCTGTTTCAAACAATTCAGTTTCAAATTGTTTGGTTATGAATATTCTATTTTTATAATTGTTTATTTTAAATGAACAGTCAAAAAGTGTTAAGTCACTGAAAAATTGTTATTTTCTTTAATTAAAAAATTTCAGTTCGAATGGGTTAAAAATAGAATATTTTAGACTGAAACAATATTTGAATATTATTTTTAATTTAATAAAAGTGTTAAAAGTAGTTGATAAATTTTCAATCGGACGTTTATATTTGTTTACCTACTATGTTAAATGGAAATAGTTCAAATTTATAACGTTAATACCTGTAAATTATTCAATGTTAAAAAATATTAAGAATGCCATTCAATCTCGAATTCTTGAACTACAGTTCCATTTTTGAAATTGTTAATTAGTTTTTATTTACAGAAGTTTTTCGTCAACAAATATTAATTTCAAACGCTGTTCATTCTGTGTTGTTTAAGTCTTCAAAACTGCATTTTAAAAATGCTCCACAATATATATCATAAAATGGTTTCATAATTGAAAAAGCCAACAATTGAACATAACGTTTAAAAAAAAAGTTGAAATAAAACTTATTTTAAATTTCATGATATATCATGTGACATGAAGTTCGTGATATTTCAATTGAATGGTTAGATTTTTCTTTTAAAAATTTGTAAAATTCCCAGTCACAAAATAAATTCACTGTCTTTTCCCCCTTTTTCCTAGTGTCCAAAAAATTCCCGGTCATTTCTGGGTTTCCCCGGTTTCCCAGTCCAGCAGGCCACCCTGAGAAATACATGCAATTAAACATGTTATGTAATCGGGTTAAAAATACCCCCCCCCCCCCCCATAACAGATCGTAACGAAACACGAACCCCGTCCTGGCCCACTTTTAATGCTACGTAATATGTAAACGCTCCCCTAGTGTGGTCGAGAAACGAAGGAATCGATAAAGAATCAACGAAGAATCAGCTGGACTCAGGCGGAATCAACAGAAATCAGTCGTACTGATGCAACTCAATGTGCGCAACTGTCAGAATGATCCCCGTGCGATCTTCTGAGTTTGGATTCGATTCTTTTCTTTTCTTACACTCAGAATCAAACCGGATTATGCTTCATGTGTGGAATCACAGGAATCGTGATCTAATTGACGGAATAATTATGCTCACGTAGAATCGATTCTAGAGTGGACGGCCCTTCGTGTATTTCCATAAGAAGAAATTTCCTTTTGTCCATATTGAGTTGCGTATAAGGGCATATAGCCGGATGCATTCCCGACATTTTAAGCCCATTTTAAGTTCCCGGGGCACTTTTGAAGTTGGAATTTCGAAAACCAACTTTTCGAGAAAAACGCATCTAAATTTGACGCCTGCCATAAGGGCAAGTGTTAGATTTTTACTTAAAATATATAAATTGCCTAAACTTCCAAAAACAATAATTTAGATCTGTGTTCATGAAACCGCAAATATCTCCTAAACTGCAATCGACCTACGTGGAACGTTTTCTTGTGGAATGACACATATTATTATAATGATTAAATATTCCAATTAATATTTCCATTATATTTATTACAGCGGGAAATGTGCGGGAGCACTTGCATTTTAAAGCCGAAAATTTACCCGTAACAATTTCCGTAGCGGGAAATGTGCGGGGGTACTTGTATTTCAACGCTGACAAGATTACTCACGAAGATCCCGCTAGGATCCTGTGTGGAATACTCTTGTCGAGCATTCTCGCTGCAGATCCCGCTATTGAGTACTCTTGTCACTTTCTACCCCTCAAAATTCGGGAATCCATCGAAAAGTTAGGTAATTTATTTAAAAAATTAATTTCACGTTGACCATGTACCAGAAATACAACGTGACGTCCATGCTTATATATATGTACACACTTAACATTTATTTCCAGGGTTGCACGGTTACGCGTAACTCGAACTTTTATACGTATTATACGTAAAAAATGTAATAAACGTAAAAAATTGCAGACTTGAAAGGTGGGTGAGGGAAAAGATATAATATTACCTTACTTATTCGGGAATGCATTAAGTGCCAGATTGAGTAAATTATTTTTTATAAAATTAAAAAAATGACTTGATCAAAAGTTAGAAGGGAAAAGGGACCAAAAATCCCGTGGGAAGAACTGAAGTTTGAGCGGTTGAAAGTTGAAAATCAAGCAGTTTCAAAATCCTCAATTTGTAATAGTATTTAAAAAAATACTAGCAGCTACAATCGTCTTCTAGCTCGCAGGTATGTAAGTATTGTTGATTCTTCGTTAATATAAATTATTGTATTCAATTTTTAAAATCTTCTGACTCCGTATTTCTTTTAACTTAAGAAACATCTGCAAACCAAAAGACGCTCTGGAAGTTCCGCCACTAAAAAGACGTAAAGTAAGTTATAATTGCAATCGTATTTGACAACACTCGATTGCACCCGGGGCAAAAAGCAAACTTTTTGCCATTTTCTGGGTCTGCCACCTCTAATCAATTTTTAATAAATTAAGAAGCTGTCAAGCCAGTCAGTCAGTGTCTTCGGTTTTTTACTACGTAAATTACCTAATATTACGTATACGCAGCCCTGTTTATTTTCATACCTTAGTCGACAACTGTGTCGAACTTGGCAACAGAGCTCCCAATTCCTGTAGAATAGAAAAAAATACTTCAAAATTTTCTAGATTCTTTTTCGACGTATGTGAAATCATCCAAAAATCTTTTTGAACTTTCTCCAGAATTTCAGGCTTTAAAAACAAACTAATAAAACGTGTTTTCTTGTTATCAAATCTCGAAATATAATTTTAGCTCGAATTTGAGTGTTCAAAAACTTTTAACAAATAAACAAGAATAATCCAACGATCAAATTTGGACAACCACCACAAAATGCTCGACAGATCGAGGAGAGAGCGTCGTTGTTTTATCGCTGTTCCCACCTGCTCTAATTTTTCTTACCTTGATAAGGGTACTGTATGAGCACCGAAACGTTGGAATTGCAATAGGAGCATTTTGTGGTGGTTGTCCAAATTTGATCGTTGGATTCTTGTTTTATTTTCAGGAGTTCTATACATTAAAATAACAAGCTTTCAAGAAAGCCTTTTTGAAAGAGTGGCTGCGTGAAGTCGAGGTGACAAGCCTAGAAGATTCCTCTCGCTCTTTCAAAACAAATCCACACTTTGACTTACAATGTTTTCAAGGAATGACGGTTTTGAAATTTTGTTTTTCGGGATTCTTCAGTCGTCTCATTTCTTGAAATGTTTAAAAGTGTTTTAAAATAATTTTCAATTTTCTTTACAAATTATTTTTTCAAATTAAAAAAAAAACATTAAAAACTTTCCCAGGAATGTAAAGAAAACATTTTTATTTTCTTGAAATCTTTCAAAATTCTTCAAAAGGTTCCAAAATTTTATTTCAAAATATTCAAAAATCTACATTTTCTTTGCATTTTTTTAAAATCTTCTGAATATTAACATTATTTTTAAAGATTCAAAACTATGTTTCAAATGGATTCGAATATTTCCCGCATTTTTTTTTAAATAGGGTCATCCACAAAAATTTGTTTTGTCTTATAGTTAAGCTTTTTATGAACTTTTACTCCCAAAGAATTTAAATGTGAAATTAAAACTTAATTTTGTTTATTTAATAATTTATAATAATTTATTAAAAAGTGACAAAATATCATACGGATATGTCGATTTTACAAACTCAACATGTGGCGCCCTCATGGCCTGAAACACATGGTGTGACGTCACGCGCCGTCAAAGCTGAAGAAAATACATGATCAGTTTGATAAAAACAATCAAAATAATTAATCATCAACGTTTTTTTGGCTAAAACGGTTTATTTTCATGGAGTATCAGTATGCCTGGATACGTTAAAGCCAGTTAGCCCTGGCGGACCGAGCGAATGGAACGGATACGCTACAGCGTATCCTTATAGTATCCACATTGTATCCTCTCCGTATCATGCAAGAAAAACTCATTAAAAAAGAAAGATTAACATTTCACTTGTTGAAATTCGGATTCTACGTGAAATTTTGAGTTAAAAGGTCACAGAGTAATCGCAATAGTTTTTCTTGCAACATTAAAAACTTTTAAGAAATATAATACTTATCGATGACGTGCGCTGAAGGCGACTTCAAACGCATCGTCGTTCAGTAGCAGTTAATAGGCGTTATCCGTCGACGATGCGTTTGAAGTCGCTTTCAGTCCACGTTATCGATAAGTATTAAATATTTTTAAAGTTTTTAATGTTGCAAGAAAAACTATTGCGATTACTCCGTGACCTTTTAACGCAAAATTTCACGTAGAATCCGAATTTTAACAAGTGAAATGTTCATCTTCCCTTTTTAATGAGTTTTTCTTGAATGATACGGAGAGGATACGATGTGGATACTGTGAGGATACGCTGTAGCGTATCCGCTCCGTTCGTTCGGTCCGCCAGGGAGGATAATTTTCCAAAAGTGATTACACTTATTACAAGTGATTTTTTTGCGAAGTGCTCCAATTTCAACGTTGCTGAGTCTCTAGGTGGTCTCTAGGAGTAAAAGCGAAAAAATAAGGAAATGGAATGAAAGACGTTAACCATTTGAAACATTTATTTTTATTTATTTAATTTATTAATTTTTAATTATAATTGCTTTAGGCGAATCGTAACATATATGCAATATTGGCAAAATTGCATCCAGAAAACCTAACCTCACTTTTTTTTATAGATGCTTTTATAAATACTTTAAAAATACTTCTATATATACTTCTATTAAATTGTTATAAAATTTATGATTATAAGATTTATAAATAGTTTATTTTATCATACTTTTTGCGTAAAGAAACGATTTGATTTGACCAGCCCAGATAACAATATGCTCACACCTTGCCCGCATGGTGTTTGCACGCGTGTCGACCGATCGACACGATGTGAGGGCAAGAGTGCAGACATATGTGTCCTCATATGCGTCGCATATGCGCCGCACGCGTGTAGGCACGTGCGTGCCAGCGTCGTGCTAGCATGCACGTGTTTTGAGTTATAATTATTGAAAACAAGATGTTAAAAATAACATAAGTAACAGGAAACATTGTATGACGTTTTTAAGAAGAGACTCCTGTGTTGAAAGTTGTTCTTTCATAACTGATGATGCAAGAGGTGTTTATTCCAAAAGCGAAATACACCAAATTATTCCTGCTACCTCTTACATAATGTATTAGCGAGAAATATATATTTATCTGAAAATATTTTTTTATTTCGAGAAATTTAAATTATTCAACACAGAACGTTTATTCAACACTTTTGTTAAAAAACAAAGGGATTTTAAAGAACACTATACTTTTGAATCTTCCAGTTAATTACTTTCAATTGTTTTTCAAGTTGTATATTACATTCTCATTCTAATGAGAAGGTATTGGTTTTATGTAAAATTTGACATAGTCGGTTTTCATCAAATCTCCACGTTTTGAGACCCCCTGAGCCAGAAAAAACGGTTTTTACCAAGGTGTCTGTCTGTCTGTAGCCACGATAACTTTCGAAAAAATGATCAGATTTGATTGAGCTTTGGCACACTTTTTTATGGCCGAAAAATAAAGAACGAGTTCGTTAACCAGCTATTTTGGATGAAAATTCAAAAAGTGAGCACATTTTGAAAATTTTTGAGACCACTTTTTTTGAAGATTTAAAAATTCTATGTATGGTTATTAGTAGTACGCAAAATTACGAACAAAATATTCTAATGACTTTTCGTGATGAAAAAAAATTACTGGAGTTATAGGATTTTCAAAATTCGGAAAAACGGATATGAAAAAAAGTCAAGAGGAGAAAAACGTTGCTTTTTGAACACCCTATAATATTTTCATGACAACTTTTTGAATTTTTTGAAAAATAAAAAATTCAAATTTTGATCGCACAAAAAAATAATGAAAAATCAAAACTTCCATTTTGCTGTGAAACTATGCAAGATACGAGAAAAGATCATTCCACCAAAATTGTGCACCCAAAAAAGATCTACAAATTTCTTATCATTCACTTTTTGATATGACGCGTAGTTTTTGTTTTATTCGTAAAAAACAGCATTGAAAATAGAAAAATCAAATTTTTAGACGAATAACATGAGCTACGAAAAAAATGACAAGAACAACATTTGTTCATCCAAGGAAGGGGTACAAATTTGTTGTAAATCATGTTTCGATAGGATGCGTAGTTTTTGTTTTATTCGTGAAAATAACATTGACAGTAAAAAAAATCAAATTTTTGAAAAAAACAATGCAAGGTACGAAAACAGATAAATGAACAAAAATTGTGCATTCAAAAAAGATTTACAAACTTGTAATCAATTTTTGTTGTAAGAATATATTCAAAATGAAAAAATTAACTTTTTTGAAAAACGGCACAAGCTAAAATAAAATTTTAATGAATAAAATTTGTCGCCTAAATTATATCATTATTTTTCATTTGAAATCAAATACAAATTTAGTAATTTGTATATGAAGAACATATAACACGAAGCACAAACTGCACGCTCAGTGTATTTACCAAATCGCACGTCGTAAGTGTCTTCAAACTTTTTTGTTTCTATCATACGGTGCACAGAACCGAGTGTGGAACGCAAGGTTCAAATGATTTTCAAATCAAATATCGAGCGCGAAGCGCGAGTGTCTGGATGAGAATGTTTTCCTTAAGGTCGATAGAACCTTGAGTAAATAAAGTTCCTGTTCAGTCTAAAATAAAAACAAATTTAACAATCACTTAATATGTAGAGGTTTTGATAATTTTATAATATGTGCAAACAAACTTTTTCTTTTCATCCAAGTCGAACACGAAGTTGAAAAATCTAGAGCAACCGAGCGTAAAGCGCGATGTAGATACCCCCGCGCGCGTAGCGCGAGGTGAATACATAATCGAGCGCGAAGCGCGAGAGCCAATAGTTGCGCGCCCTAGGCGCGCTCAAACTTGCGAGCGAATTTAAGAACTTAAATCTCAGAAGTAGAACGATTAAAAATATGCACTTGAAAAACTTGTTTTCGATCATTTTAAATCTGAATATAGTAAATATAGTAAAAAATAGTGAAGAAGATATATTGAATTTTTTTATTGCGAAGAATTTTAATAGAAACGTTGTGACAATCACCAAATGACAGTCGCCGATGCTTTGACGCTTAATTTTAAAAGGTCCGTGCACTAATGTGGGGGAAGGACAAAGCCCCAGCGCGTAGCACGATGTGAATACATTATCGAGCGCGAAGCGCGAGAACCAACAGACGCGCGCCTGAGACGCGCTCAAACTTGTGAGCTAAATGTTAGCTAAAATTTTAGAGTTCAAACAATTATTTTTAAACAATTACAACTCTTGCCGACTTTGTTCTTTGCCTCAAAATTTGTTTATACTCCAAGCTAATTTTCCGAACCAAAACCCAAGAAAAAATGTTTATTTATATATATATATATATATATATATATACCATTAAACCATTTCCCTTTCAGGGTAGGCGTGACACTACCCGATTCGGGTAGTGTTTCTAGGTTTTTCTTGTAGTTATAAATAACTACAAGTGTGGGCTCACCACACCCACGATGTGCCAACAGCACTCATGTCAGTATTCTTGAATGGTCACCCATCCAAGTACTAACCGCGTCCAACGCTGCTTAACTTCAGTGATCTGACGAGAACTGGGTTTTTCAGCGTGGTATGGCCGTTGGCCATAATAATAATGTAACTTTTAGCAATAAAATTAATTTTTTTGTATTTTAAAATTAAAAAAAAATGACGAAAATTTGGTCCTAAAGCCAAAATTTTTGAAGGAAAATGACCTTTTTTTATTTAATTTGAACAAAAATAATTATTCAATTTTATTTCGACTTTTTGTCTGTAAAATAAACTTAGAAAATACCAAAAATTTAGAGCATGAAGCGAATTCGATCAGAGTTTTATTTTTACACAACTGCTATATTATGTTTTTAGTAATAATGCGCTTTTTGTGCCGCACTCTTCACCGCACGCTATATGCCGACATTTTGCCCTAAGTACCTGACGAGCATGATAGACGCACGCTGTGCTGCATATCATGCAGACCGTGTGCGGGCAGTATGTGGGATTACTTATTACCCTCAGAACGTGCTGTCACTGTGCTTGCATTGTTGCCGGCACATCGTGCTTGCACGCCATGCGCCCATGTACGTCCGCATGCATTGTTATCTGGGAGGTTATAGCTCAAATACATCCCGGTACCCAGCTGGAGACGAAGATAAGGAAGCGACATTGAGTCCAACCGCATAAAGCAGGCACCTTCTGCAAGATGATCGCAATTTCATTATAAGAAGGAACGTTAACATGCCAGTTCCTCCTAAGAACCAAGATCTGGCTGAAATGGATGCCTCCCTTCGTGGAGATATCTCGCAAGAGTCCGACCTCTGGACCATCAATTGCTCAGTTTATGGTGCTGCGAGAGCTTTGGCTGATTCAAATCGAAGGCTGAAACCGACGATGGATCAAAGACCAAAAAACGCTTGCATCAACTGAACAAGAAGATTGGATGGGCAAGACAGAATGCGTCCCGTGTTCAATGTGTATTTTACATTTTACACTCATGTATTTTACATGGATGACCTGAAGATCTATGCCTCTGGTAAAAGCAAACTTCAAACTGCTATAAATATTGTCAAGAACTACACAGGAGAGATTGGGATGGACTTTGGCTTGGACAAGTGTGCCAAAATTCATCTGAAGAAAGGAAAGATTACTGGCGTTCCCAAGGACCTTGAGCTTGTGGATATAAGTGTTATCAGATATCTTAATACTGGAGAGACCTATACATACCTGGGCGTGCCTCAACACCGCATTCAGGACGTAACATCAGTGAAGGAATCTCTCCGAAGCAGATACAAGCATCTTCTTCGACAGATTTGGTCTTCCAATCTGTCGGCGTTGAACAAGGTATCTGCGACTAACATGCTTGCCGTCCCGGTTCTACTCTACTCGTTTGGGGTAGTTCAATGGACGAAGAACGAGCTTAAGGCCCTTGATGTCATTACACGTAAGATCATGCATATGCATAAAAGCTTGTATATCAATTCGTCAGTTCCGCGATTATATATTTCACGCCGTCAAGGCGGACGCGGACTTCTGAATCTCCAGTGTCTTCATAACCGGATTGTTCTAAGTACAGCTTACATCGTTGCGAATGGCAGAGATCCTCTCCTAAAGATGGTCAGGAACCACGAGATGATTGGCAAAGGAGCGTTCCTGTACAAAGCCGCGGAGCAGCCGGCCGAGACCCTTGGCCTGAATTTTAACATCAGAAGTGAGGAGAGTGCATTACTTCATCTAGATGCTTCACTTCTAAAAACCAAAGTGAAGAAAGGAGCGGTTGAAAATTTTCAACAAGATCTACTCAACAATGCACGGAAACTTTCACAGAAAGGTAGAAAAACAGTCCTTGTCGAAGGAGCAAACTTTTGCTTTCCTCAAATCATCAGGGCTTAATTCAGGTGCAGAGGGTTTTATTTTCGCATGCCACGACGGTGTCATTTCCACCTTAGCATACCGTGAGCGCATTTTATGTCAAGAAGTTCCCAGTGATAGCTGCAGAGCGTGTCATGCACACGCTGAATACCTAGAACACATACTATCAGGGTGTCCGAACCACGCGGGAACGACGTATGTCTACAGACATAATGCGGCCCTAAGAGTACTTTATTACCATCTTTGTCGCTCTTACCTGTGTCTATTAACACTAGTTCGTTTGTTAAAAATTGTTGGGAACTTAAAGATATTTTTAAAGTGTTTGCTACAGTAGAGATTTTACATGTCGACGAGAAAAATGATCCACTGATTGTCGAACACATATTTCTCCTTATTCGTTCTCAGACCATTAAAGTAATTCCATCAGAGGAATTTCAGGAAAAACTACTTTAGATGAATCTCGGAGACTGCGAATACATATGTAAATTTTCCGAACGTCTTCAAAATTCAGTAGATTAACCTAAAAGATAGCCTGGCAGAAGTTTTTGATAGGAATCCTATCTTATCCATTCCAAACCAATGCCAATTATCCCGAAATCTGTATCCGAACCAATCCGAAAGAAGTTTTTAATATCGTTCATTCAAAATCGGTCAAAAGTTAATCCGAGTCCCCAGATAACAATGTGCTCACACCTTGCCCGCATGGTGTTTGCACGCGTGTCGACCGATCGGCACGATGTGAGGGCAAGAGTGCAGACATATGTGTCCTCATATGCGTCGCATATGCGCCGCACGCGTGTCGGCACGTGCGTGCCAGCGTCGTGCTAGCACGCACGTGTTTTGAGTTACAATTATTGAAAACAAGATGTTGAAAATAACATAAGTAACAGAAAGCATTGTATGACGTTTTTAAGAAGAGACTCTTGTGTTGAAAGTTGTTCTTTCACAACTGATGATGCAACAAATAATATATTAGCGAGAAATATATATTTATCTGAAAATATTTTTTTATTTCGAACAATTTAAATTATTCAGCACAGAGCGTTTATTCAACACCTTTGTTAGAAAACAAAGGGATTTTAAAGAACACTATACTTTTGAATCTTCCAGTTAATTACTTTCAATTGTTTTTCAAGTTGCATATTTTTAATCGTTCTACTTCTGAGATTTAAGAACTTAAATCTGAATATAGTAAATATAGTAAAAAATGTGAAGAAGATATATTGAATTTTTGTGTTGCGAAGAATTTTAATAGAAACGTTGTGACAATCACCAAATGACAGTTGCCGATGCTTTGACGTTTAATTTTAAAGGGTCTGTGCACAAATATGGGGGAAGTACAAAGCCTGAGGCGTGCTCAAACTGGCGAGCGAAGCGAGCTTCGCGCGATGAGAATGTGCCCGCGCAGCGGGCAGATTTTTTTGTTTTAGTTTTTCTTCTAGTTGTATATTTTTCTTTATTTTTATCATTTGACTATAAAATACTTATGGTGCGTTTTCACGGAGCTAAAATTTTAGAGTTGAAGAAATTATTTTTAAAAAATTACAAATCTTGCCGATTTTGTTCTTTGCCTCAAAATTTGTTTATACGGCAAGCTAATTTTCCGAACCAAAACCCAAGAGAAAATCTTTATTTAATTTGAACAAAAATAATTATTTACTTTTATTTCGACTTTTTGTCTGTAAAATAAACTTGGAAAGTAACAAAAATTTAGAGCATAAAGCGAATTTGATCAGAGTTTTATTTTTACACAACTGCTATATTATGTTTTTAGTAATAATTTTCTTTTTGTGCCGCACTCTTCACCGCACGCTATATGCCGACATTTTGCTCTAAGTACCTGACGAGCATGATGGACGCACGCTGTGCTGCATATCATGCAGACCGTGTGCGGGCACTATGTGGGATTACTTATCACTCTCAGAACGTGCTGTCACTGTGCTTGCATTATTGCCGACACATCGTGCTTGCACGCCATGCGCCCATGTGCGTCCGGATGTATTGTTATCTGGGTCAATCCGAACTTCCAATCAGAATCAATCCAAGGTAAATTTTCAGTCCGAATCCTATTAAGTCGTTAATAAAATCATTAAAATCTAATCCCTCCCCTTCCATCCCTTCCCCTCATTTCGCCCGCTTTGCATTCTCCCTTCCCTCCTATCATTTCCCTTCCCCTACAGTATCCTCATCTCCGCGCAATTCCACTCCCATATATTATCCTTATTCCCCCTCCCCCAATTCTCCTAATTTCCCTCACTTTCTATCATCAACCCACCCCTCATTCCCCCCTCTCCACATTACCTCTCCAATCCTATAATTTCCCTCCCCTCACTTCTCCCTTTTACTATACCCATTTCCCCTTCCTTCCATTTTCTTAAATTCCCTCACCTTTTATCATCATCCCACCCCTCATTGTACCCATTACCACTCCAATCCTATCATTTCCCTCCCCCTCACTTCTCCCTTCTTCTATACCCATTTTCCCTGCCACCCATTTTCCTCATTTCCTTCCATTATCCTTATTTCCCCTCACCTCTCATTCTCCTCACTTCCCCTTTTTTATAAAACGGACGGACACTCGATCGAAACCATAAGGGTTTCTGCCTCGGATTGATCTAAACCGATTTTTAATCTGAATGAATCCGATTAAATCTGAACTCGGATTCATTCGGATTGAAAATGCAATGTATATCATCAATTCGAGTTCAGATTGAAATTTTGATTCGTTTTGATTTTAATTGTTTCGGATACAAATTTGGGAATAATTCGGAAAGGAATCCTATCAGGAACTTTTACCAGAAATTCCACAGGAGAGACAAAAAACCTGTCTAGAGGAACAATTTACAACCGATCGAGTATTCTTCTTTAATGTAGGTTGAATTATTTAAAACAGAAAAATATTTGAATAAATTTAATTAATACATTTTAGGGTAAACATTTGCAAAACGTTAATTTGTTTGCCGAAACAGGTGTAAAAATGCGAGAAAGTATGATATTAAAAAAATAGTAAATGTAAGTTTAAAATAAGTTTGTAAGACTGGTATATTAATTTATGTTGTAAATATATAATAATAAGGGTTAAAAATATATTTTTTTTTTTGAAAATAATATTCCGATTTAGAAGAAATAAAAGTTAGTTCAAATGTTCCTCGGATTCATTCTGATTGAAAAGGATGGCAAGTTGGGTTCAGATTGAAGTCACAGATTTATTTATTCGGATTGAAAGTCAGTACACAACAGGCTCGGTCAACTCTGTACAGTGAAATGGCGAATTCTTAGGACATGAGCGCGGGGACAGAGAGGCATTGAGGGGTGCGATATTATTTCTCTGGCCCATCGCAGATGGCGCTAACTTTCAACGCCAACGGGTGGGGCGATGTAAAAAGCGCGTGCGCGGCAAATTGTTTTTTGTTGTGGCTTGTGGCGTTTGTGGCTGTGATTTTGTTGGTTATGTAGTTCTGTACTGCAGTCCTTCAAATAAAGGCAAAATTAAGTGAATGAGAAACGTAAAATGGGAAATAGAATGATAATTATCTTTAATTTCCTATTTTTCGTTTCTTATTCGCTTCATTTTGTCTTCATTATTCCTTTTTTGTTGAATTATTCTAGTATTCAATACATGTAAGGAAGGGGCATATACATATATAAAGCCCAAAACATGCACGCGTCTGTAGTTCTCTGGCTCATCACAGATGGCGCGGAATATCGCCATTTATTTCCCACAGAGTTGACCGAGCCTGGTACACAAGAACTCCAATATAAGGCCGACTGATTTAGTTCTTCCTACAACTGCTGGCCCACGCAGTTTCTCAGCGCACAAGCAGTGGCATCAATGCGTCGCCATCACCCATCATTCGTCCAACGATGAATTTAGTGCCACGGCCACTCCGAGGCAACCTCCGAAACTGGCATTATATTGGAGTTCTTGTGTACTTGAGATTCATTCGGATTGGACGCAAGGAATGAAGAAAATTGAAAGATGGGTTCGCATTCAATCGGATTGGGAAGACGGATTGAAAAGGATTGAAGTGTGGTTTCGAAAGAGCCTCGGATTCATTTAAATTAGGCACTCGAATTGAAAAGTGTGTCACGATGAGACTTGGACTCATTCGGATTGGGCAGACGGATTGAAAGGGATTAAAAGTTAGGTTCGCGTTGATTTGGATTGAGGTTTGTGATTTCGTAGGGATTGAAAAGGATTGAAAGTTGATTTCGAATTCATTCGGATTTAAGTTGTTCTTGACGCACGGATTGAATAGGATTGAAATGTGGTTTCGGAAAAGCCTTGGATTCAATCGGATTGGACTTCGGATTGAGATTAAATGAAAGTTTTTTCGGATAAGTGTCGGATTCATTCGGATTGACTTCGAATTCAGTCAAATTCATTGAGATTGAACTTCAAAAACAACCTCGGATTCAAAAGGATTGGAAATTGTTTTCGGATGAGCCCCGAATACATTCGGGTTACGTACTCGGATTGAAAAGTTTGTCACTATGAGACTCGGATTCATTCGGATTGTGCAGACGGATTGAAAAGGATTGAAAGTTAGGTTTGGATTGATTTCGATTGCAGTTTGTGTTGTCGGACGGATTGAAAGTTGGTTTCGGATTCATTCGGATTCAAGTTGTTCTTGACGCACGGATTGAAAAAGATTGAAAAGGCTTTTCGGATGAGCCTATGATTCAATCGGATTGGAAGCACGGATTGAAAGGGGATGAAAGGAGGTTTCTGATTCATTCGGATTGGGGTCACGGATTGAAAAGGAATTAAAATTTGGGTTCGAATTCAATCGGATTGGGAACTCGGATTGAAAAGGATTCAAATGTGATTCCGGAAAAGCCTCGGATTCAATCGGATTGGACTTCTGATTGAGAAGAAATGAAAGTTTTTTCGGATTAGTGTCGGATTAATTAAGATTAATCTCCAATTCAGTCTGATTCATTCGGATTGAACTTCAATTGGACCCACAAATTCAAAAGGATCAAAAAATCTTTCCGGATGAGCCTCGGATTCATTGGGATTAGGCACTCCGATTGAAAAGTGTGCCACAATGAGACTCCGATTCATTCGGATTGGGCGCACGGATTGAAAAGGATTGAAAGTTTGTTTCGGATTCACTCTAATTTGAGTTGTTCTTGACACACGGATTGAAAAGGATTGAAAAGGATTTCCGGATGAGCCTCTGATTCAATAGGATTGAACGCACGGATTGAAAGGAAATGAAAGGAGGTTTCTGATTCATTCGGATTGAGGTCACGGATTGAAAAGAAATTAAAATTTGGGTTCGAATTCAATCGGTTTGGGAACAGGGATTGAAAAGGATTGAAATGTGGTTTCGGAAAAGCCTCGGATTCAATCGGATTGGACTTCTGATTGAGAAGGAATGAAAGTTTTTACGGAATAGTGTCGGATTCATTCAGATTAACTTCGGATTCAGTCGGATGCATTCGGATTGAACTTCAAGTGGACCCACAAATTCAAAAGGATCAAAAAATCTTTCCGGATGAGCCTCAGATTCATTGGGATTAGGCACTCCGATTGAAAAGTGTGCCACAATGAGACTCGGATTCATTCGGATTGGGCGCACGGATTGAAAAGGATTGAAAGTTGGTTTCAAATTCATTCGGATTTAAGTTGTTCTTGACGCTCGGATTGAAAAGGATTAAAAAGGATTTTCGGATGAGCCTCTGATTCAATAGGATTGGACGCACGGATTGAAAGGGAATTAAAGGAAGTTTCTGATTCATTCGGATTGAGGTCACGGATTCAAAATTTGGGTTCGAATTCAATCGGATTGGGAACTAGGATTGAAAATGATTGAAATGTGGTTTCGAAAAAGCCTCGGATTCAATCGGATTGGACTTCTGATTGAGAAGAAATGAAAGTATTTTTGGATTAGGGTCGGATTCATTCGGATTGACTTCGGATTCAATCGGATGCATTAGCATTGAACTTCAAGTGGACCCACGGATTCAAAAGGATTGAAAGGGATTGAAAAATCTTTCCGGATGAGCATCGGATTCATTCGGATTAGGCATTCGGATTGAAAAGTGTGTCACGATGAGACTCGGATTCATTCGGATTGGGCTCACGGATTGAAAAGTGGTTTTGGATTCATTCGGATTGAATTTCGAGTTGGCGCATGGATTGAAAGGGATTGAGAAGGATTGAAAACTTGCTTCGGATTAGTTGGGATTAACTCGGATTGGTTCGGAAACAGATTCCGGAATGATTCGAATAACTTTGCATTGGTTCGGAATGAATTCCTATCCGAAACTTTCGTCAGGGAGGGTATTGAAAAGGATAGACGTGAAGTTAGATCGAATAATAGATAGAAAAAGATAAACTTTGATAGAAGTATGATACGATGAGATAGGGAAGAGGATATTGAAAAAGATAGACGTGAATTTATATTGATAAAGAGATAGAAAAAGATAGACGTTGATAGACATAGGATAGGATGAGATCAAGAAGAAGAGGTTAAAAAAGATAGACGGGAATTTAGATTGACAGAGAGATAGAAAAAGATGGACGTGGATAGATAAGTCATGGGATGAGATAGAAAAGACGGCATTGAAGAAGATAGACGTGAATTCACATTGACAAAAAGAAAGAATTGTCATAGTCATTTTCTCTATCTCTTTCTATCATAAAGATTCAAAATAACTCATGCGGGCATTTCCACCTTCGCAAACTTTTATCGAAAAACACTACCCACCATCCAGCTAAAAACACCCATGTGGAAATCTCCGTGGAATTTAACGTTAAAAAAGTTTACATGGAAATCCACGTGAATAGGATGTTTGGCGGGGTCACATATAGGGATTTCTTGACTCGTATGAGTGCGGCATTCATCAAGAAGTCCCTATAACTATGCGCCCTTGCCACACAAATGACTATTTTTTATGACTCCTCTCACCATATTATCTTCCTCAATTTTCTTTTGCAGTTTCCTTCTGTTGATGGCAGAGCTACTGAGCCTATTTTGCACATTTTGTGTTTTTGCTTTGGTCTGTGGTATCTGAAATTTCATTATCCTGCCTAATAAAATTTGATTGTCACGTTCAATCTTCATGAGTTCTTCTTTAGTGAAAGTCATGTTTTTCCTTTTCGAGCTGAATTGTTGTTGACTCGAATTAATTCGTCCAAGATAATCCGTTGATAAGTACGCCATATCGTGTGACAACTCATACATTTCGTTTCCACCATTTGGAAATTTAGTATTTCGATCGCTTTCCGTCCTTTCTCTCGCATTGAACGGAAAAGAGGATGAAATGCTCAGTGAAGATCGAGGAGTGTCATCTGTTATTTGTGACTAAAAGGAGAAAAAGAAAAAATTGTTTTTACTTATATTATTGTTCATAATGTTGGGAAATCTGTTTGGTAGGATGGCTAAAGAAAAAGTACTTTATATCTAATGGGATACCCCGTGAAAAACTTTCATTACGTGAAAAAACTACAATACAAATATTTTTATTATACTTAGAGAGATTATAAAATTCTATTCATATATTTTTTGAGACCTCCCACGCCTATCTTAAACTAATCCTCAGTAAATGAAGCTTGTCTGTCTGTGTTTCCTGAAAATCTTGTTTTGAGGATGGTTTCCGATTATTTTAACCCTTGTGTGCACACCCAACTTTACTCACGTTGTCCGCACATCCAGGGAACCCGTGTACCAACCTCTCTTTTTTTCAGGGTATGGGAGCGAAATACTGGGTGAACGCTCGATGCGTTCCTGACGCACTCTTCGCCTGTTCATATTTTCCCACTATTACGAACTAAAAGGCCCCTTCGCGCTAACCGAGGTAGGAAAAGTCGTGTGGTGAGCAGATAGTGAATGGTCGTGGCTACCCGAAAACTAGGCATCCCTGTATTCGAACGGACCACGTGAACGCGTAGCAAACGGTTATGCCAGCAGATGTGAACCGTTGTGAGAAACCATGCTCGAGTTCGCCACTGTTTATTTTTCAGCGTTAAAAAATAAAAAAACGAAGTTGCTGTCATTGAAGTCGGGCCCCTGCATGTTGGCAACCCGCTTGAAGCCGCCGTTAGCAAACTGCCAATATGCAGGGGCTCGACTTCAATGACAGCAACTTCGTTTTTTTATTTTTTAACGCTGAAAAATAAACTTGTTGCAATTACGACATAACCATTTAACGTAAATTTTAACGTATTATTATAATTGCAACAGTTTACATATTTATTTTGTTTCTTTTATTAGTTGTAATGCCATATTACTTTGCCATTACTTTACCATTACTTTACCGTTACGCTGCAGCGTAACGCCTGCGTTCGGCCGGTCCGCCAGGGATTAATTGTTACTTCGGAATTTGTAACTCTCAACGAAGTAGTTGTATCTTCAATCAAGAAGATTTATTTGCCAGAAAAGACAGTTTTCATAAGTTTTCCAGATAAATTAGTTGAATTTTCAAAAAACACGCTGAACTGTTACCTGAAAATGGAAAAGCTTACTTGTCAGAAAACAAATTAATGTAAAAAAAAATTAAAGATTTTTGAACAAAATAGTTCCATCATTAATTAATCAAATGAATTTTGAACCAAATAATTCAACTTTTGGCTTGAACATTCGACTATTTGGTTTTTGGTTGAACTTCAATTGTTTTCGTGGCAAATTTTACCATTTCTTTGAACATTCATCTTTGTCGGTTGAAAACTGAACTGTTTAACATAAACATTTCACTATTTTTTTTTCAATTCCAATAACCTTGCTGAAAATTGAACTATTTTCTTATTTTTCAAAATTGTTTTTCTTTCAAAATGTTTAAAGTAATGCTATTTCACTCGTGGTCTTCTTATTTGGTTGAGAATTCTATTATTATATTTATGGTGAAAAATTAATCTATTTTGGTGCAAAATTCTACTATTTGGTTGAAAATTGAACCATTTTGTTGGAGATCATTATTGAAAGTTTTCAGTACTTGCTTAAAAAGTAATGCCACCTGTTCAAGATTCATCTCCTTTGATGAGGAATATAAATTGCTGAAAATGTGTTTTTTTTTTTGTCGTTAACAGTTATTTTTTTACATGAAAATTCAACTGAATATTACTCTTTTTTTTGGAACTCAACTTTTTGTTATTTGAAGTAAAAAATGTTTTGTCTTTGTGGGTTGGAATAACAACTATACTAGTTTTTATTGACAATACTTTTTTTTTGCTTGGAAATTGAACAATTTGGTTACATTTGTTTTCTTACATTACTGAGAAATCTGTCTTGGTTGGAAATTTAAATTCGGTTAAAAATCGTCTTTTTTGTTGTCAAATTCACATCTTTTTGTGAAAGTTCCATATGTTTTGTTACGAATGAAACTGTTTCCTTGAAAATCAGTCTGTTTTGTTTAAGAATTCACCATGTGTTTTTGCAACTTCATCTTTTTTGGTAAAAAATTAATCTTCTTAGTATTACTATTAGTAATCTATTATGTTAAAAATTCATTCATTTTCGTGAAAAGCCGTTTTTTGGGTTACAATTTATCTTCGTTGTTGAAAAAATGACATCTTGTTGATTAAAAGTGGAACTGACTAGAAATTAATCTGGTTTTGGTGAAGATTCAACTACTTTGTTAACAATTGGTAGTCGTTGGATGAATTATGCTGCTGTTGATTTCAAATTAAAACATTTTCCGTCGAAACGTTTAAACTATCATATTTATTCTAAAGAATTTACATTTTTGTTTGAAAATTGTACTACGCTGGTAAAGATTCATTTTTTTGGTTGCAGATTCATTTCTTTGGTTCAAAGTTTAACTACTTATTGAACATTGAACATTCCATTCTAAGTTTTACAATTCTTCTGTTTCGGCAGAACATCTTTTTTTCATTGAAAATTCAACTATTTAGTGGAAAATGTAATACATTTCGACTTGAAATGTATGAAATTCAAAGCGTTGCTACATAACGGGCATGAATTGGCGGTAGAACCCAATACCGTTGGATTGTACACAATATCCATTAAAAAGACCACGGGGACTTGTTAGCGTAGACCAACTAAAGCTTTTGACAAGGTAAATAGAAGTAAACTTTGGGAACTCCTTAAAGAGTACGGAGTCAATGGATGGCTCCTACAAGCAATAAAATCAATATATACAGGTAGTAAAGCGAGTGTAAGAGTAAATGGAAAATTGAGTGACTCGTTCGATATTATGCAAGGCGTGAAACAAGGATGCGTTATGTCCTCATGGCTATTTATCATATTTATGGATAAGTGTCTAAGAATGGCCCTCTTCGACAAAGAAGGTGTAGATCTCGAAACAGTGAAGGTATGTGGGTTAGCTTTCGCAGATGACAAGATTATTATGACAGCATCATTCGAGGACTTGCAACGAATGTTAAATAAACTTAATACAAGCATGAAGAACATGGGTATTAAAATTAACGTCAATAAAACAAAAATCATGGTGTTTGAACGAAAAACTGAGAAAATAATGTGCAACATTGTCCTAAATGATGAGAGATTAGAACAAGTTGACAAGTACGTATATCTGGGTAGCCTATTCACTAGAGACGGAAAAATAGATGGGGAGCTAGATAGGCGCATAAATAAGGGTAAGCAGGTTACTGGTAGAGTAGAGTCCATGCTCAGAAATAAAAACATCTCAAAAAAAGCTAAAATGGCCATACATAATTCTATATTCGTACCGACTGTACTATATACGGTAGCGAGACATGGACATGTCAAAAGAAGGACAGGAGTAAAATTAAACGCGATTGGCATGAAACTTCTACGCACAATATGCGGAAAAATACTGATGGACAAAGTCCGAAACGAGATAATCCTCAAAGAATGTGGTGCAAAAGAGGCAATAGTTGACACATGAGAAAAAAATCAGTTAAGATGGTTCGGTCATCTTGAAAAAATGAAAGATGAAGGACTGACCAAACAAGTGTATAAAGGTAAAGTAAATGGCAGAATTCCCAGAGGTAGACAGCCAAAAGAATGGTTAGAATATGTGAATGAGACACTAATCCGAAGAGACATAAGAAGCCATAGAAACACGAAAGCTTGCATGAAAAAATGCATGTACGTGAAGGAAGCTAGAGTAGTATGCCAGGGCAGAAAAGTGTGGCGACAAATAGTTTGTAAACAGAGTAACAATAGAGTGAATGGCACCTGAAACTAAGACCTTTGATACTAATGGGCCCAAGTGGGGAACCAAACATAACACCTATATACCTATCTACCTTATACCTATATACCCACCTACAAACTACTATTTTCCAACCGAGCAAGTCACGCCTACCCCAAAAGGGAAATGGCTTAATGGTGTAATAATAATAACTAATTCCCAGCTTCCAGGCTAGGAGAAACTTGAGAGTCTATCGCTGTACTGTTCAACGCAAGTGAATTTCTGTGGTGAACAGGGACTACATGATCGGGCTGTCGTTCACGGCCAGATTCACGGCTGAGCAACAGTTGAATTTTCGACCAAAAAGGACGACTTTGTAAGAAATTTTTTTCTTAATTTTTAACCGAGCAGTTGCATTTACATATATTCCAGCAAGATGAAATTTCTACAAAAATAAATGACATTTTGAAGCAAAAATTCAAGCTTTTCCACAGGAAGAAGCAACTGGAAAAAAAAAGAAATATTAATCGAATCACAAGGCAAATAAAAAACAAGTAGAATATTGTATCAGGGTTACCTGAAAACTTCATTTTAACTTCATACTAAAGACAGGACTTGTAAGGTTTTTAACTTGAAATGTTTTATAAACGGAATATAACAAATTCCAAGGAAAATAAAGAATTTGCAAATTTAGTTTGCTTCTCATTTATTTAAAGTTATTTGTCAAGGTATTACATGTCGGTATAATTACTGCGATTTATTTGTTTCAATTTCGAATTTTAAAGAATTCTCCCACCCCACCCCACCGTAATAAATCGTTACGAATTATGCGCCCCCCCCCTGATCTGTTGCGTAATTTAAGTAAAGTCCCGCACCGCGGACAAAACTGTTCTTTACTCCCGGATTAGGACATCGAAAATGATTTCACGAATCGTTCCTCGCCTTCTTCGCCTTGCTCGCTTGCCTTGCTCAGCCGTGAATATTGACGCGTGAATATGTTCGAATATGAGAGGAGCGAGTTCACGGGACAGCCCGACCCTGTTCACCACAGAAATTCACTTGCGTGGAACAGTAGAGCGGTGGACCCTTCAGTTTCTGCTAGCCTGGAAGCTGAGAAACAGTTGGTCCACGCTAATAAATCCCCGTGATCTTTTTAATGGATATTGTGTATAATCCAACGGTATTGGGTTCTACCGCGAATTCATGCCCGTTATGTAGCAACGCTTTGAATTTCATACATTTCCAGTCGAAATGTATTACATTTTCAACAAAATAGTTCAATTTTCAATCAAAAAAATATTTTCTGCCAAAAGAGAAGAATTTTCAAACTTAGAATGGAATGTTCAAGCCGATAAGTGGAATATTTGAAAAAACTTTTGACTTGAAAAATCACAAAGATGAATTTCCCACCAACAAGTTAAGTTTTAACCAAAGCAGATAATTTTTAAACCAAATATTTGAATTTTCAATCAAAGAGATGAATTTTCAACCAGAACATTGCGAAAAAGTATCATCGGAAAATAATAATTATTATTACTGTGATATAGTGATGTTTCGATAATGAATTTCTCATAATTTTTTGGCGATTATTTTTATTCCTATAATTCCTATAAGGACGCAAAAAATAAAGGAAATTCATGATAGGAAAATGATAGGAAAAAAATAGGCGTAATTTATATATATTTTCCTACAATACTTTTTCGTAAGGGAATAGTTGAATTTCCAACATACAAAGATGAATTTTCAAGCAAATACTTTAATTTTAAGTTCAAAAAAGGATTAAAAAAAAATTTTAACAAAGGAGTTCGAGTTTCAACAACAGAAATGTATCTCCAACCAAAAGAAGTTAATCTTTACCAGTGTAGTAAAATTTTCAAGAAAATAGTTAAATTTTCAACAAAACAGTTGAATTTTCAACAAATATATATGACTTCTCAAGGATAAATGTAATACTGGAAATATTTAAACCAAAAATGTTGTAATTGGAAATCGAAAGCTGTAAAATTCATCCAGGAACGATCAATTATTAACAAAATAGTTGAATCTTCAACAGAAACAGATTAATGTTTAGTCAAACAGTTCCATTTTCAATTAAAAAGATGAAATATCTACCAAAGAAGATACATCCCAAAAAACGAATTTTCAAGAAAATAAATTACTCGTAAAACTGTTACGAGCTGACAATTACCCCCACTCTACGTCTAATTAGCATATATAAAGCGCCGCCCCTCTGAGGAGTTTAGTTCTCGACCTGTACTCATAAACGCAAATAAAGCGCTCGAAGTCAGAGATTGACTTCGAGCTTACACAAAAAAGTTCATTAAGCATTTTTACGCTTAACATTTTGGCGATCCTGCCAGGATTGCTCTTTCGATTTCTGTATCCACGGATACAATAGAGAAATCGTATAAAAGCAATTCTTGTGACGAATCCTGGAAATTAATTCTACGGAATTCATTTAAGACGAGAAAGGAAAGAATTTTACGAAATTCACTTGAACTCCGGATCTACCTACGGGTGACCCGACAACCTGAAAAGTAGGAAAACGGTGGCTAAAAATAGTTGGTGAATTGAGTAGTCGCTATACAACGTAAAACCACTGTTTTTCCGAAATTCAAAAATTAAACGAGGCCCGAAATCAGGCGGAAGACGCATCTGCGTAACAACGCTTGGAGGACCGACGATCAGTCATCGGCCAACGCCCAAATCCAGGTTAACAACGAGGAACTCCACGAACTCCCAGCTGCAAATCAGAAAGGATCAGGCCATCCATCGAATTTAGAAAAAGTAAGCATTTAAATAAAAAACAAATCGTATCGAATTGTGAAGAGAATAAGTCCGCCTTGCTGTCTGAGGAAGGAGACTGACGTGAAATCAAAGTTAATTTCACGTTAGGCGAGGCGACGTTTTGAAATTCCGGTAAGGTATACTCCTGGTGCTTCAGAGCACTGCCTTTCCTCAACAATAATAGAAACCATTACTTTGGAATCGGAGAAATTGTAGTAGACGATATCCTTGCATTCCACTGTATTAAAAGACTATACGTCCAAAGCAAACGATAACCTCGCGTATCAGATAACAGGAGCGAGACCGATATTTTACGCTGGCATACGCAAAGTATCGAGATAACAACGGTGTAACTTACGCGACGGGCGATACTGACGAGACTTCTGATTCATCACGCGACCTGATTCCTTAATTCCTTACGGCAATGACATCCCCCAACAACACTCAACCCACATCGAGAGCACAATCTCCAACGCACACAGCACCGGATTCTTTATTAACTCTGGATCCCATTCAGCAATTGCGATTGGAAATGCAAGCGTTAAGACTCGAGAATTCCAGAATGAAGGAAGAACTCGCCACACTTAACGATGAAAATCACAACAGGAGACGGGAAATTAAACAAGTTGCAAAAAATACAGCACTTATAACGGACGACGATTCGGATCCTGACGCTCAAAAAAAACTGAAGTCCCTAGACGAGGAATAAGACAACAGCTCCCACGATCCACCGAGCTTCCGATATTAGAAATCAGACAGCCAATCTCTCAGCAAACTGCACTCACGAATCCACCACTACCAAGAAGTATGTCAACGGAACGACCCAATGAGCTGCCCACTAGAATAGCCCCTAAAATCACTCCCCTAGCACCAGCAAAGGATATGATTAGAACGATTAAAATCCTTAATGGAACTAACGATGCCGGTATCCACGAATGGATAACAAGCGTAAAAAAAAACTCGTTTACGCTGTGACAATCAAGACTTACTTCTCGATTTTGTAATAGCTGAAAAAATTAGAGACAACGCCGAACAAGCTATACGACACATCTCAATAGGAAGTTATGAAGAATTATACTCAGCTTTAGAAACTTACCTCGGAATACAAACCTCAATTGGATTGTGCAGAGCTAAATTGGACGCAATCAGACAGGGAGGAAACACGGTTCAAACTTTTAGCCTTCTTTTCAAAAACGCCTATAAGGACTTTGTGTACGCGGTACAAGCAGAATACCCTTCCGGAACGAAAAAGAAAATTGGCCCTAGAGATAGAAGAGAACAGCGCGATCAAAAGATTAATAATTAATTTAAGAGACGATATTTCGTCACAGGTTAGACCAATGAAACCTACCACACTAACAAAAGCCCTGCAAGAAGCACTGGAAGCGGAAGCTTGGAAACGAGAAAAAAATAAAGATAGAATACTTAGGCGAAGCCAAGTGCCTAGACAACCTACTAAATTCCAACCCCGACCAATGAAAACTAGACCTTCAGCAAATACCACACCCGAACAGGCGAGAGTACCAAACTCGAATTTCCCACTAAGCGAAAGTTTAAAGATGTCCTGCCACAAGTGCGGAAAACCTGGCCATTTTGCATCCCAATATTTTTCAAAATTCCAAAATTTTCAACTGGGACAGTTCCAAAAAAGACCACCGGAAGTAAAAACTATTGAGGAACATCAGGAACCCCAAGAAGAATGTTTAGAAAGGAAGGAGATGACAACGGAGGAAATCCAGGAGCACATAAATTACGAGGACCAAGCAGAATATCTAAATTATCCGGAAAAGTACAATCAATACATGGAAGAAGAAGCGACGGATCAATATACAAATTATCAGTTGATAGCGGAGCAACAATCAACATAATTAAGAGAAACCATTTACAACCCGACCAAGAAACCTTTAAGTTTCATAAAAAATTCTCAATGCGAGACGATCACCACGAAACTACGGAAGCCACTTATCTGCAGTATTTTGGAAAAAAACAACTGTTCCACATAGTAGAAGAAAACTTCCCATTATGAGAAGATGGAATAATAGGATTGCCATTCTTCCACAAATACCTCAGATATGCTATTACAAAAACTGATTTGATAATCGACAAATGGAAACTACCATTACATTTCGAGGGAGACTACCTACCAGGAAACTCAACAAAAATCTGTAAAATCAACGTATCCGACGAAGAAAATCAAGTAATTTGGGTAGAAGATCAAAAAGAAATTCCTGATGGACTATACACAATATACAATAATAAGGTAGAAATACCATATTATAACTATTCCCAGAAACCCATCAAAATACCAGAGAAAATTAAATTCGGCAGAATTATGTCTATAGGATGACGAGACTTGATATTGCCCAAAAAGGGGCGATTACCCTTCAAACTACTTCAAAAGACTGGAAAAACTTCAAAATTGCCTGAACCTAAAACATATCGAACCAAAAATTAGAGAACGGATCAAAGAAATTGTGACTCAATACTCAGAAGTCTTCACTTTAGATGGAGACACCCCACCCTGTACAAATCTAACTGAACATGAAATAATCCTGAACTCAGGAAAAATTATCAACTTAAGATCTCATAAACTTCCTGAGAAACAACAGGAATTCGTACTCAACGAAACAAGTGAATTACTGAAAAAAGGTATAATAAGAGAGTCCCAATCACCTTTCAACTCCCCACTATGGATAGTCCCTAAAAAAGGAGGAAAGCTTAGAATGGTAGTAGATTATCATCAGATTAATAAAGACACAGACCAGGATGCATACCCTCTCCGGGTAATAGACGATATCCTCGACCAGTTAGGAAATGCAAAGTTTTTCTCGGCCTTCGACCTAAGTGCAGGATTCCACCAAATCCCCATGAAGGAAGAGTGCAAAAAATATACAGCATTCTCTACTATACAAGGGCATTTTGAATATATTAGGATGCCATTTGGTGTAAAAAACGCACCCGCTACCTTCCAACGTGTGATGGACAATGCGTTCAGAGGACTAATTGGGACAGAATGCTTCGTTTACATTGACGATATTGTAATATTCGGAAAGACATTAGAAGAACATAAAAAAAATTTAGTGACTGTCCTGGAAAGAATAAAACAATTAGGCTTGAAATTAGAACCATCAAAATGCGAGTACCTACGTCCAGAACTAGAATACCTAGGCCACCTGATCACCGCAGAAGGAGTTAAGCCGAACCCTATTAAGATCAAGGAAATTCAGGAATTGAAGCAGCTAAAAACACCTAAAGACGTGCAATCATTCCTAGGATTAGCTGGATATTATAGTAAGTTTATAAAGAACTTTTCATCTATAGCTAGACCACTCACCAGGCTAACTCAAAAGGACACAATTCTTGATTAGACTCCAAAGTGTGAAGAAGCTTTTGAAAAATTAAAAAACGCATTAACAACATCACCAGTATTAAGATTCCCCGATTTTAAAGAAGGATTAGGCACAGTGCTATCCCAGGCCGGACGTCCTTGCTTATTTATTAGCAGAACCCTTAATAAAAAAATTAAAAAAATTGATTAGCAGTTCGAACTCGAAAGTTCATTGCCTCACTACCCGCTTCGGGTAGTGTTTCTAGGTGGATATTTACTACCAATGTGGGCCCACCACACCCACGACGGGCCAACGGCACGCAGTATTTCTGAACGGTCACCCATCCAAGTACTAACCGCGCCCAACAATGCCTTAAATGAACTTAATAAACTTAATAAACTTAATGACCTTAATAAACTTCCTCTTTGAACCCTTAATAAAGCAGAAGAAAATTACAGCACCTCAGAAAAAGAACTCTTAGCTATAGTATGGGCAATGAAAAGGTTACGTCAATACTTGCTAGGAAACAAGTTCAAAATCAACAATGATCACAAAGCACTCATTTGGTTACACAATGTGAAAGACCCTAGCTCGCGACTCTTACGATGGCGATTACGGCTAGAGGAATATAAGTACGAAATAGAATATGTTAAAGGAAAGGAGAACAAAGTAGCAGACTGCTTATCCAGACTATTCCCAATCCACACCAGCGACATTCTACAACAAGCACTAGACGGAATAGATTTAATTACTATCATCAAGGACGAAATACTACATGAAAAAATTGAAATCCCAGTCAGAAGAATGTGCGAATCAGTAGAGAGTAACGACGATCCCAATAATTCATCTGGATGCGAAACACCTCAACAAAATGAACTTTACAACGATTTTATGACATGGCGATTGAACCCAACGCAAGGAAAATTAAAAACAAAACCCAACGCCGTCGGAAAACTCTGGAAAGTAATAAACAAAGAAGACATGCCAAAATATAATGAAGGGGATTGGTTACGGAAACTAGGCTGGTTCATCGATGAAACTATCAGCAAAAAACTAACATTGATAAGATTTATATTCGGTGACCCACTATTTACACCAATAGAAAAGGAACTGATATAGGAAATGATGGAATACCTATCTAACTTGTATCCCCACTTAGGATTTCACATATGCTTTAACAATACCCGAGAATTAACGAAAGATGAAAAAACTAATATCACTAAAGAAGCGCATGCGGAACATCTGGGGGAAAAGAATACCATTGAAAAAGCGAATAAAATAGGACAATGGATAGTCATGGATGAAGACATTAAAAAGTACGTCAAAACATGCCCCACCTGTCAACTCCAAAAAACCACAAGAATCAAGAACCAAGCTGAGGGAATTATACCAGACATTCCTCTGAAACCCAATGAAAAAATAGCCCTAGATATATACGGCCCATTACCCGAAACAGTAAAAGGTAACAAATATACAGGCTGATTCACACTTCATCATACACCTTGTATATACACATTCCTTGTAAAAAACCAAACAAGAAATTACCATGGCAAAATGTTGTACGCTCAATAGTTTTTAAACTATTGATAATTGCAGCGAGCAAATAGGAGGTTGTTATTCTCGCGCGTTCATGAGCATCTTGCACGAACGAACTGTTGATGTCTTACTTCAAGTTAGTAAAAAAAGTCGTAACAGTCAGACCAGAGGCAAAAGGTTCGAAACAACGTGAAGTTCGTTGGACATATCACTGCCACTTGTTTAGGGAATCCCCCGATTTAAATACTAAATCTAAACTAAATCTAAACTAAATTATTACAGATAGCAAATCTCAACTTCAAAATTCATTTTTAGCTGCAGTTTCATAAAAAAATGCAATGCATAAATCGAATATCTTGTTTCAAATTCTGCGGACTTAAATTTCAATAAAATTTTTATTTACTCGTTCTAACCGAAGTCTTTTCTGTTTTTTAAAAGAGTCTGAATGTTATGTAAATTATAATCATTATAAAACTTGAAGCAAATAGACTACTTATTTAGGCTTCTAAATAAATTATCACGAAAGTAAGTTCATTCCATTCTGTAATCTTATAGTCATTGTGAATTTTGTTAAAATACAAGTAACTCAAATTCTGCAAGGAATGGAAAAGAACGACTTGTTCGGGTAGAATAAGTGTTTTTTTATTTCACACTTGTTAATAAATTTTCAAGAAAGAAAGTCTACTAAGCTTAAAGAATGTTAGGTTCTTTTTATTTTATTTATTTATTTTAAAATTTGCTATGATAATAGGTAAGCAACATTAAAAATATTTCAAGTTTTTCGATATGTGAAACATAATCTATCTCGTTACGAAAAAATCACTAAAGTATCAGTTTACTGAAAACGAAAATTTATTCAAAAATTATTTTCCTAACATTTTTTATTTTAGATATTGTTCAAAATGTTGTCCTGCATGTTCATCACATAATTCAGCGCGCCGCACAATATTGCTTGACAGTTTCCGAAGAATGTCGGGGGTAATTAAGACAAATGCTTCTTGTAGCCGATTAAGAAATTCTTCCCTGGTATGCACCGGCTTCTGATAAACTTTTTTTTTTAGAAATCCCCATAAAAAAAAGTCTCAAGAAGTAAGATCAGGTGATCTTGGTGGCCATTGAGCAAGTGGACCGCGTGTGCCAAATCAAGCATTGGGAAACATATTATTCAAAACTCTTCTTGCAACGAGCGAATTGTGTGCAGGAGCTCCATCTTGTTGGAAAACGAGTCTCTGACGAAGATTCAACGGTACATCTTCTAGAAGGCCAGGCAATTGATTCTCCAGGAATTCGGCATACATTTCACCATTCAAATGTCCCTTGATTTCAAACGGACGAATCTAGTGTAAATTAGTTTACAATAATGTACGGAGGGATCAGGAATAAAGATTAAATGGATTGTATTCATGAAATGAAAGCTTACCACATGTTCCTCCACAATGCCGCACCATAAATTTATACTGAATCGGTTCTGAGTATTTCGGGTTGGAAGTGTGACATGAGGATTTTCGAAACCATAATGATGCCAATTTCGGGAATTAAAAATTCCATTTCTTGTAAAGGTGCATTCATCAGTAAACATAATGCTTTTTACAAAATTTGGATCATTGGCATGTCGTCCTAGCAAACAGTTGCAAAATTGTAGGCGTCTGGGAAAGTACATTTTCTTGCAACTTTTGCACTCTTAAAAAGTGATACGCATGGAGATTACTCTTTTTCAACACCCTTTGGCAAGTACTGTAACTTGTTCCATGCATTGCGGCAAGACCCCGTATACCGATGGAAGGTTCTTCAAGAACACTATTCACAATCGCGTCTTCATCATGCACAGGCAACTGAATTCCTGCATCTCCTTGCCCATAGCCTCTTCGAACAGGAACTAAATTTCCTGTTTCTCTCGCTCTATTCACTAAATGCAAAATTTGTTGTGGGTTAGGGTGCCTTCGGTTTGGAAAACTTAATGCGTATTCTCGTGAAGTTGCATTCCCGTTCCGCCCACATTCGCCATACATTATTAACATTTCGGTATACTCTTCTGAGGTATAATTCATAATTATTTCACTTTAAATTAACTTTTATGAGATTGCACTGTCGTATCAGTGAATATGCAAATGTCAGTTTCGGGAAAACAACAGATGAGTGACAACTTCTAATTTTATTTTATGAAGTAAGTTACTTATATCTTGCTTTTCATTTTAAAATTATTTTTTATTACAGAACTAAATCATTTCTTAAACTCTCACACTCTTACGAGATTTTAAAAATTGTGAAGTAATTGAAAGTTATGAGAGTCCTTATTATTTACAGAAATAATGAACTACATCTGATAAATGTTTATGACATGCTTTCGCAAGCTTTTTAGGTAATTTTTCACCTGAAGAACCCAACTAAGAGTCTGGTTTTGACGGAGGAATCTCATGAGTTTCTGAAGAAATTGCTAAGTATGTTGAGAAAAGAAGGTTCCAAAGATTTTTGGACAGTTTTTTAACTGAGGCTTCAGACTGTTTTGGTCGCGTTTTTACGACAAACAGTCATCTGCCTTAAAAAATAAAATCCCTTGTTTAAATTCTTCAGTCGAAAAACTAGACGTTTATAAAAGTCGAGCGAAGGTATTTCTTTATTTCCAGGATTAAAATTAAGTTTCATGACTTCGAATTCGATAGACATTTGTTTAAAAATTTACATTTAAAAACATTCGATGACATTCAAAAATATTTTAAATATTCAAAAATGTTACAGAGCATAACTCGACATAACTTGACTAATTGGTAAATAATTAGGAAATTTAGAGAAGTTAAAAGTTTTCAAATACCTAATAATTCAATTTGTATTCTCATAGCTTGAAAAGTATTAAAAACTTTTTAAATTATAATGAAAAAATTTTGAAGAATGCAAAGAATTCAGAAGGCTTCTACAGAATTTAAAGAAAATTATGCATTTAATTTAGGTAATGAACTCCTCGAGAAATGTTTTGCAATTTTGTTGCCAGTAAAAGATACTTGATAATTTTCGAATCTCGTTTAAGTGTGAAGTTGCACCAAAGAGTCAAAACCTTCTGCAAAAATAAACGGAGGGGAAATTATACGATCTGAACAGGCATTCTCATACTAACTTAAAGTAAGACATCAACAGTTCGTTCGCGCAAGATGCTCATGAACGCGCGAGAATGACAACCTCGTATTGGCTCGCTGCAATTATCAATAGTTTAAAAACTATTGAGCGTACAACATTTTGCCATTGTAATTTGTTGTTTGGTTTTTTAAAAGGAATCTGTATATACAAGGTGTATGATGAAGTGTGAATCACCCTGTATTCTGAGCCTACAAGATAGATTAACCCGCTACACGGTGTTAATCCCGATGGCTAACGAGACAACTAGTTCAATAATAGAAGGGCTGCTCGATCACTACATCCACATCTTCGGAGCACCCAAAACAATCCTAACAGACCAGGGACAAAACTTTCTATCAGAAATGATGCAACAGTTTGAAGAAGCATTACAAATCACTCATGTAAAAACAACAGCTTTTCATCCGCAGTCCAACGGAAACATCGAAAGAATGCATTCCACCCTAGGGAATCAAAACAAGCATCTCAGAAAGAAACAATGAATGGGATGACAATTTGAAATTTATTAACTTTGCAATCAACACAATGAAGAACCAAACAACAGGATTTTCATCCTTTGAACTTATTTTTGGAAGAGAAGCTAACATACCATCATCGGTAGCGTGTTCACCAACCCTGACGTATCCGGAACGATTGTGAAAGTGGAAAAAGAAACACGACAAAAACCTACGAAGGGCTAGAGAAAGAATAGAAATAGAAACCGAAAAAACGAAGAAAAGACTCGACGAAAATATCTCATTAAAGAAATCTAAAGCTTTAAAAAATTCCTTATCGGCTGAAATAAATTCATTGTTTACAAAATAGTCGACCTTAGACTTATCTGTTTGTGAAGAAATGGCTGTAGCTGAGATGCAAGGTTCTAACTGCTCACATTTTTCCCATGTATCTTGAAGTATTTTGAGTCTGCCTTGTGCAACTGCTAGAGAGACTTCCGCACAGTTGAGTTCGTTGAAAGTCGGAAGTGATCTTTTCAATTTTTCAAAGAGAAAATTTTGCTTCACGATAAGAGCCTCCATTTTGATTAGGGATCAATTGGGAATGTTAACGAGAGACAGTTTAAATAATCGTCCTAACCCGAAAATCTTTATTATTGAAAGATGTCGCGTATAATGACCCAAGAATGTCACTTAATGACCGAAAATTCAGTGATTGAGAACGACGTCAATCAATCTTTCAGAAACCAAAAAATAGTCAGTTCTGAGTGCGATTCATTCTATAATCATAATTGGACACTTGTATTTTCATACGATATGTCACTTTCCAGAGAGAGAAAGAGAGCGTTTATTGACACCGGTAAAGTCCTAATGGAGCTTGTTGTTCTGAACTTTGAATTCCGACGCACGTATCCTTCGTTGAAGAAATCGCGAACAGTGTATATAAAGATAACTCTCTATTAATAAGAGACAGTTTTGATTGTGATGTTACGTCACTGAAGTGGAGAAAGGGAGATTTACTTAATTTTCCTACTGTTCATAGCTGTGTTGCGTATGCGTTACTTAAAGGGGAAAAATTTGTAATTTCAGTCACTTTTACGTACCAAATTTTCAGTTTCTTCCGCACATATAAGAATACCACTTTAGAATCCAGTATTCTAGCAAAAGCACGTTAATTACTGTAGTTTTTCTTATCAGAGTAATCGAATTCTCCACACCACTGTACAACCGACTGTCGCCATTTCAAACTCAACGGTTTTTCTCCAACTTTTCATTCGTCAATTTCACAGTTTTTTAACACTTTTTCACTCCAATCAAATCCGGCTCGAAGGACCATGTTAATTTCTTTTAGAAATAATTTTTAAAGCGTTAGAAAGATTGATTATTGCTAGATAAGGATCCGAGTGAAGATCTGGTTTATTAATTCAAAGAAAACTGTTTCTATTTAACATGAATGAATTGTCGTTTATTGATTGTCAGTTATTCTACTTGCACACACTTTGCTTAAATTAATATTTTCCAAGTTCTAAGAGTTCGCAAAATGCTTATCGCGTACGCGTGCCGCTCGCTTCTCTCTCTTATCTCGCACTGAAAATTCGCCCGCTTTCAGCGATCGATATAGTTGAAAAGAAGGCATACGTCACACACACACACTCGTATCAATTAGTGATTCCTCCCAAATACTTATTCATTAATTAAAGCATGCGTGAACAAGCAGACACAGTAAAAATCATTAACAATACTAAGTCTAACAAACTAGACCCCTCTTGCAAAGGCCCTTTTGAAGTTATTGACTACTTGGACAATAATAATTTACGAATAAGAAATAAGGACAAAATTATCCGAATTCATATCAATCAGACAATTCCCTATTTCACAGACGATAATGACACCCTTCTGGACCTTCTTGCTGGCCCTAGCACCGATCATCAGTGCTAACTACACCCTCGAGAAAATTCAAGGAAAAATCTACATCGAGGAAATCTCTAAAGTACACTTGTTTCATGATAAGTGGAAAATGGTTAGAGCTATCAATATGACATCCACCGAAAACCGGATTAAAGCCGTCGACACCACCATTACTATGGCAGAACTAGCCTGTAACAAGAAATGCACACCTTATTATGAAGTCCAATTGGTTAGGAGTCGCTACAATAGACTAGCTAGTAAAAGCAATATCCTACGCAAGTTATTAGGCAAATAACGTTAAAAAAGAGGATTAGCGAATTTTGTGGGTGATATATCC
The DNA here is from genome assembly GCA_932195095.1 of Andricus curvator. Classification (NCBI taxonomy): domain Eukaryota; kingdom Metazoa; phylum Arthropoda; class Insecta; order Hymenoptera; family Cynipidae; genus Andricus; species Andricus curvator. The sequence goes on from CAKNYM010051564.1 coordinate 489,489, forward strand.
AAAACTCTGTTCGGAACATTGAGCGAATCCGACATGAAACAAATTAACACCGAATTTGACACAATTTATACAGATAACAAAAACATAGCTAGCATCCTGTCAAATGACACAAAAATACTTAAATTAATCTTAGACTGCTCGTCAACGGACCATAAATGGATAGCTGCCGAAGAGAATACCGACAGACAGTTTATAAGAAACATCACCTTCGGACTGAATGCTGCAACAAAGAATAGTTTTGTCAACTCAAAATTAGTATTAGCAGCAATACTATTAGATGAAACAAACGAGGATATTGAAACAGCGATCAACGCCATAACCGACGGAAAGCACGGGATAGTACATCCCCAAATTTTAACACCAAAGATGTTGAAAGAAACCCTTAGAGAATTCGAGACAACTCAACGTACGCGCTACCATTCTGACAATGAAGAAGAAAACTACCAGCAAATTATAGACATCAGTACCCTCTCCGTAGCAGTAATCCAAGGCCTATTTACATACATACTGGAGATACCAGTAATTGAGAAAGAAGAAGGTTCCTTGCAAAGAATAGTCCCTATCCCGATACAAGTAAATGAAGTCCACATATCACTAGTCCCCGACTATGACATGATCATTAAATACCTAGACTCTTACGTGCCAACCGACAGACAGACCATTGACAAATGTAAACAGATAGATGTATATAAAATATGTAGAAGAAACCAACCTAATGTCAAGTTAATAGATAGCGAATCTTGCGAAGCCAGTTTACTTAGAAGATACTCAGAAAACAAATGTAATCAGTCACCTTACCTGTTATACAAGGAAACTTTCATACCTATAATAAATGGTTATATTATAGTACTCTCCAAACCATTAGACTTAGACATCAGTTGCGAAGATTCAGTTAAAACAGAAAAAAATTTCTGAACCCCAAAAACTTACAGGATTTGGATGCGAAGTGTACAACAGCTACGATACGCTAGAATTAGAAAAATCATATGAAACTCATATGACGCAATGGCTAAATGTAACATACGAGATAAATTTTGAACAAAGAGACATTGACAGGTTAGAACAAAAATTAGTACAACTTCCAAAACAAATATCACACGAAGAACTTAAGCAAGCCAGAATTAGCCTAGACGACACCGAAAATATCCTGCATACTATTGCCACCCACAGAAGGCTCAGTACTTGGAAAGAAACTAGTTTAGAATGGTTACAATATTTAGGTTACGCCGCTTTAGCAGTAGGAACTCTATATACTTTAGGTACATTAGGCATCCTCGATTGCATAAAGGGATGCTCTCCGAAAACAATCAAATTATTCAGTAATAGAAATAAAGTAGTCCACCAATCCCATATTGTAACATACCAAACCCAACCAACTCCCGAATCATTGTCAAACTACGAAACATGTAACATAGTTCAAAAAACCAAACCTTTAAAGATAAAAAACAAAACTTAGAGACTAAGTTCAATCTAAAAAGGGGGTTGTTACGAGCTGACAATTACCCCCACTCTACGTCTGCTTAGCATATATAAAGCGCCCCTGCAAGAAACGTAAAATTCAAAAGCATTGTTTCGCATTCACGATTTGTTTCCGTGAAGTCTGTAATGTGTCAGTTTCGCATTGGAGGTTAGCAGAAAACGTTTAAATGCGACACTTCTTATATAACATTAAATTCCTGAATGCGTTTGAATCCGAAAGATAAAAATTTTTGCACGCAATGCTTTTTAATGCGAGACTTCACATTCGTTTTAATGCTTTCTAATGCGACCGAATGAGAGAAAATTTCAGAGCGAAATGAAAACTTTTTAAATCGAGAGTTCGCATTACTTTGAATCCTTTTGAAAGCGAAAGAATGAGACACATTTTTTGAGCGAGGTAAAAACTTTTCAATGCGAAAGTTCGCATATGTTTAAATACTTTTGAATGCGATAGAATGAGACGAAATTTTTTATCGAGTGAAAACTTTTTAATGCGAGAGTTCGTACTGGTTTGAATACTTTTAAATGCGAATTAATGATTGAAATGTTTCGGTTGAGTGAAAACTTTTTAATACGAAAGTTCGCATTAGTTTTAATGATTTTAAATGCGATCGAATGAGAAGAATGCTGTGCGTGAATTGAAACCTTTTTAATGCGAAATGTCGCATTGGTTTAAAATTTGCAAATTCCAGAAGTTATTGGACTACTTTTGAATGCTTAACCGCGGATTAAAATTTTATTCAATATTTTATAAAGTGTTTATTTATTTATTAATATTTATATATTTATTTTACATTATTTTAAAAAAGTTTTACAATAAACAGGAACCGCTTGATTACTTTTATACATTCAAATGCGGAAGATCCACAACTGCCATCTCGCATTCGGCGTTTTGAAGTTTAATGCGAACCAATACTTTGTAATGCGAATCATCGACACTGCCGTTTCGCATTCAGCGTGATGAAGTGTAATGCGAACCAGTACGAACTAATACTTTTAAAATCTTTTTTTCGGAACAGAAAACAGAATTGAATCGCATTCAAAATTTAGTTTAGTTTAGTTCTCGACTTGTACTCATAAACGCAAATAAAGCGCTCGAAGTCAGAGATTGACTTCGAGCTTACACAAAAAAGTTCATTAAGCATTTTTACGCTTAACAAACCATAAAAATGAATTTTTAATGTGGTTGTAAACATTTTAACCAAGTGTTTGAATTTTCAACCATAAACGATGAATTCTGAACAAAAATGGTCGTACTTGATATTTAAACTGACGACAAAGAGTTAGTATTACAACAAACCCAGTTCAATTCAACCAATAAAGACAAATTTTCAAAAATATAAATGAATTTTATATTTCGAAAATCTATGCCAATTTTCTCCGTGAGGAGCTGAAAAACTGTTCGTTCGCGGAGGAGATTCGAATAGCGTCCAGTTTTGCTGAGAGTTCTCTCGGCATCTCGAGAAAACGCCTTTCCTTCTATATCAGACGTCACGCCTTGCGGCGTTTAGACTTGAGAGAGTTGGGCGTAACGCATTGCAAAGCGTGAACGTTCAACACATGTCCATTTCATTGCACAAAAAGAGACGAACACCACAGCTAGCCACAGACCCCTTACTCAGTCCGGAACGGGACCCACCAAAAAAATGTCTCAAGTCCCCTGAACGAGATGTATGGCATCACGTTAACTCATTCAACTCATAGGCGGCGGAGACAAGATACTGACCTACTGTATTCGCCCCTTTGACTAGAGAAGAGAAAAGTGGCGAGCGTCATTTTGCTCCCAATCCCTGCTTTTTTTCAATTTTTCAAATATTTATGCGACTTAAATATTTTCCTTGTCGTTTATTCCAATAAATCAACATAAGAAGTGAGTGGCAAAGGTCCAAAACACTTTAAAACATACAAAACATCAAAACAAATCACCTGCTGTCCCTAGAGGACCTCGCGAGCGGAATGGTTACGATGTAACCCGACGTACAATATTGCACGTCGGGTTGCCGCACACAGAATGTAACGAATAATTAATTATTACCCTATTGAAAATATCCTCGAGGACATCCTCGTGTTATTTTCGGACGAGGAAAACACGAGGAAATCCGCGAGGATTTTTAAATTCCACGAGGAAATCCTCGAGTGAGAGAATTAATCCTCGCAGAATTCCTCGAGGAATTTGAAAATCCTCGCGGATTTCCTCGTGTTTTCCTCGTCCGAAAATAACACGAGGATTTCCTCGAGGATTTTTTCAATAGGGTAATCAATTAAATTATTATTAATTGTATTATTACTCAACAAATTTCACGTGCATAAATCAAATAACTTGACGAGAAATTAATAATCCACTCAAAGTGGAATTTGTACATGGTGGATACCGCCGGGTACCTTGGGTGTGTCCACGACGTATGTATACTTTGAAGTTGATTATTTACAAAAATTCCGAAATAAATTCTAAATACATCATTTGCTTAGAATTGAACCAAATGAAGATGATCTGGAGGCTCGAAGCGGAATTTTTATTTTTATTCCAGTTATTACAAGCAAAAATGTACCGTGGTGGGTATACGGGTACCCGGGTATGCACCCTTCTACAAAAAAATGATTGGATCCGATTGCGAACGATTGAAAAAAAATTTCAATAGTTCCCAATTGTGTTTCTTAACCGGGTCGTACCGATTCGGAACGATTGAGGCCGGCTATCGTTGCCTACCCTGGCGGACCGAACGAACGGAACGGATACGCTACAGCGTATCCTTATAGTATCCACATCGTATCCTCTCCGTAGCATGCAAGAAAAACTCATTAAAAAAGAAAGATTAACATTTCACTTATTGAATTTCGGATTCTACGTGAAATTTTGAGTTAAAAGGTCACAGAGTAATCGCAATAGTTTTTCTTGCAACATTAAAAACTTTAAAAGAATATAATACCTATCGATGACGTGCGCTGGAGGTGACTTCAAACGCATCGTCGTTCAGTAACAGTTAATAGGCGTTATCCGTCGACGATGCGTTTGAAGTCGCCTTCAGCCCACGTTATCGATAAGTATTATATTTTTTAAAAGTTTTTAATGTTGCAAGAAAAACTATTGCGATTACTCCGTGACCTTTTAACGCAAAATTTCACGTAGAATCCGAATTTCAACAAGTGAAATGTTCATCTTCCTTTTTTAATGAGTTTTTCTTGCATGATACGAAGAGGATACGATGTGGATACTGTGAGGATACGCTGTAGCGTATCCGCTCCGTTCGTTCGGTCCGTCAGGGTATCGTTCTCAATGGGGACTCGAGATGAAGTAAGTCTGCCATGATGTTGGTGGCAGCACATTGATCTTGCGGGAATTATTTGAAAACGATTATTTACTTTTTTTTTTAAATTACATATCTGTAAAAGATAACTTTTAAAAAGATTTTAAATTGTTAAATAATTCCCTCGTGATCAAAGAGCAATCGCCAACATATTTCCAAATAACTTATTTTGTAGTCATTTTCATGACTTTTGCATATTATTTTTTATTACATTTTAATTTGTTTAATTCGGTTGCGGCTTTTTTTTTTTAATGTTGATACTTAAGTATAATAATTAAACAGGTTTTTAGAAGTTATTTCTCAAATAAATTACCAGTATTATTTCATCTTGATTTCGAAATTTAGGTTGCAAATTAACCCTTATGTGTGACAAAAAAAGAGCTTCATCGGTGTAACGGAGTACCCGGGTATCCACCTCCTTTTTAAAAATTTATAAATTTGTAAGAGGAGAACCCAAGTTATATTTCCCACCCTGTAATAATGATAATCAAAAAACCCCTGAGAACACCCCTACCACTTTTACGAAAAATTGAAAAATTTGAAATAATCACACAAATCATCTTCAGAAAACCTCAACTTTTATTTCCAACCCCATAATAATATTCAACAACCCCCCAAGACCACCACTACTACTTTTACCTTAACACATCCGAAGAGCTTCTACGTAAAATACTCAAAAAATTTAAAAATTAAAAATAATCACCCAGTCACCTTCAGAAAACCACAAGTTATATTCTTAACCCTATGATAATATTCAACAACCCCCTAAGAGCACCCCTTCTTCTTTTGCCTTAATAAATCCTAAGAGCCTCCACGTAAAAAACTCAAAAAATTAAAAAATTTAGAATGATCACACAAGTTACCTTCAGAAAACTTCGAACTAGATTTCCAAACCCATAATAATATTCAACAACCCCCTAATACCACCACTACCACTTTTACCTGAATAAATCCGAAGACCCTCCACGTAAAACACTCAAAAAA
>CAKNYM010051565.1:0-55568 GCA_932195095.1 Andricus curvator
CCTTGTATTTAGATTTATATTTATTTTTTACATTCTCATCAGAGAAGTTATTAGATTTGTATATATTTTGACCCCCCCCACTCCAGTTTTGGTCGGATGTCCACGTTTTGAGACCTTCTGAACCCGAAAAACAGGTTTTTACGAATGTATGTAGGTCTGTCTGTCTTTTTGTGAGCACGATAACATTAAAAAAAATTAATCTATCCAATTGGCCTTTGGTACACTCTTTTAGTTTCGGAAACTGAAGGCCAAGTTCGGTATCCACACATTTTGGATGAAAATTCAGAAAATTAGAGCATTTTCAAAATTTCCGAGACCATTTTTTTCAAGATTCGAAAATTCTATGTACGGCTGTTTGTAGTAGTCGGAAATTCAAACAATTTATTCCACGACTTTTGTCGATAAAAAGAAAATTATCAGTTATAGCATTTTCGAAATTGAAAAAAAAAATGCACATTTTAAGCCAAAAAACGCACAATATAAAAAAAGTCAAGAAAAAAAAAACGTTTCTTCTTGGAAGCGCTACAGGCCTTTATGATCATCATAACAACTTTTTGAATTTGTTTGAAAAATCGAAAATTCACATTTTTTTACCAACGGTTCTGGTTTTAACCGCACACAAAAATAATGAAAAGTGAAAAATTCTTTTGTTTTATTCGTAAAGAACAACATTAAAAGGAAATTTTTTGACAAACCGCACAAGCTACAAAAGAGAAATAAATAAGCAAATGTGATTTTTTTCGTGAAAATTCGACCTTTTGGCAGAAAATTAATTTTCACAGTGAAAAATTCATATTTTTGGATGAAAATTCAACTATTTAATTAAACATTCTTTTTTTTAAAGATTCATCATTCTAGTTGAACAAACATTTCCGTAGTTATAAATTGAACTACTTTGTTGAAACATGTTTGTTTTGTTTGGTTGAAAATTAATTTTGTTAGCTGAAAATTTAACTATTCCATTTTTGCTAAAAATTATGCTTTTTTGGTGAAGCATTAATTTCTTTGATTGGAAATTTAACTATTCCAATGTTGCTGGATGTTTTTTTGTGTGTAAGATTAACTCTTCTAAATAAAAATGTAGCTATTACGTTCTTGTTGGAAAAATTGATATTTTTGGTTAAAAATTCAATTATTTGGTCAAAAATTCAATTTTTGAACTAAAAAGTGACTATTCAATTTTTTGTAAAAGTTCAACTTTCTTGGTTGAAAAGTCTACTATTATATTTTCAGTTAAAAGTGCATCTTTTTTGGTTCAAAATTTTATGATTCTGTTAAAAATTCAACTGTTTTTTTTTTTTAGAAAATTCGTCTTTTCACTTGAAATTTCAATATTTTTGATGAAATTTTCTGCAAGAGAAAAAAAAACTTCTGATGAAATAGTAGAATTTTTAATAGAACAGATCATATTCAAAGCAAACGGATTAATTTTGAAAAATTTCATTAAAGTAGTAAAAATTCCAATTGAAGAAATGAACTTTTGTCCAAAAAGATGATTTCAAAACGTTAAAAATGCAACTGAAGATTATTATTATTTATTTTATTGGTTGAAAATTCTACTGCATGGTGAAAATTAATTTTCTCAGCTAAAGATTCATCACTTTAATTGAAAATTACTTTTTGAATAAAAATTGAACCCTTTCATTTTTGGTTGAAAATGTATTTTTTTTGGTCAAAAAGAAAACATGTTTTTTGCACGTTTCCGAAAAATTCTAAATTATGCAAAAAATTATAATAAATATTATTATAATACAACTTTTTATTACTTAAGACTAACTTAAATTAGGAATAAACATCGAGTTTGAAAGTCAAATTTCTTAGTACATTCGATTTTACTTACATTATTTCTCTTGATATTAAGTTTGAACATGAAATATTGGAATGCAATCAACTTTAAATTTTAAGTATTTATCATACATGCAATAGTTAAATTTTCAGCTAAAAAATGTAGTTTCAACCAAAAAAAAAACGAATTTTCCACGAAGTAGTTGAATTTTCACCCAAAGAGCTGAATTTTCAACCAAAATTATAAATCTTCAACTAGGCTAGTTATATTTTCAGTTAAAAATAATGTTTCAAACAAAAACAATGATTTTTCAACAAAATATCTCAATTTCCAACCAAAAGAGATGAATTCTTAACGAAAAATGTAATAGATGATACTTCAACCAAAACCGATTTTTATTTTTAATTAAAACCAGCTGGAATTAACCAAGGAAGACGAATTTTCAACAAAGCTGTTGATTTTTCAACCAAATAGGATAATTTTTTAGAAAAATTGTTTCATTTTCAACAAAGTAGAATAATTTTTCACCAAATAGTGGAATTTTGGACCAAAAACATGCATTTTTAACCAAGAAGATTAATTTTCTACCGAAAAATACAGATTTTCAAGGAAAAAGTTGAACTGTCAATTAAAAATGATAAATTTTTAACCGAAAAGGGAATAGTCACATTTTGAATTAAAAAAATTAATAGTTTATCAGAGAAAAAATTCAACAAAGTAGTTCAATTTTCAACCAAAGAGATGGATTTTTAATTAAAATGTTACATTGTTATCTACCCGGGTTATGTTTGTGAAAGAGGGGGTAGGATAAACAGGGCAATATAAAGAAATTTATAATAAATATTTTTAATAAACAGTTTCAAAGAAAAAAAAATGTAATTTTTTATGGATTATTAAGGGTGAAAGAACGAAAAATGTTTATTTTGAGGGCACTATTTTTCATATATGTATAATAAAATTTGTATATCATTTGCCACTTGAATTTTCATTTTACTTCCATGAAATTCAGAAAAGACACTTAAAAATTACTTTCTAGTGTCTTAAGGGGTGAGTTTTGGCAAAGTTTGGGGTAAATTGAATTTAAAAAAATATTTTCAGGCTTTGGACTACTCACATGGTAGTTTTACGCAATCGCTCTAAAGTTTTTAACATTCTTTTTAAAATGCAAGGACTTACTGAAATCTTAACACTTCGTGGTACTTTTTAGGTCGAGCCCTACCCCTCAACATTTTTTGAAAAAGCTCAAAAAATTAGAAAAATCTTTTCCACCAAAAAACACAAAATGAGGGGGTGAGACTTTAAAAAATCAGAAAAATTATTTGTTCGGACCACCCTAATTATACATCTCTAAGCACGGATTTTTAGTTAATCGACCCCCTTGTCGACCCCTTCATCGCGAAAATTGTGGTACCGAAAATTTTCCAACATTTTTGAAATTTTTGAATTATCCAAATTTCCGTATATTTTCAAAATTTCAACAAATTGTAAGATATTCAAAATTTCAAAAATTATAAATATTAAGAAAATTATCAAAATTTCTGAATTTTCTGCCCCAGGAAATAATTTTCAGTGCCTTGAACTAATGCGAATGTGTCCAACTGGACTGTTACCAACCAATCCGGTCAACTAGTGTAAGGTGTGTCATATTGTTTAAAAAAAAAGTATGTTATGAACCAAGAGGAAACGTTATTTCTATTTTGCTATGAATTCAGAAAATTTTTTGAATATTTAAAATCTGTGGTGTATATAAATAACGAAACAAACAACTTGCAGACTGCAATTGTTCAAAAAGCTGTCTAGTACCTGATTACGTCTAACGTTTAAAGCAAGTCACTAAGATATATTATATAGTCAGTTGGATATCATTAGTTTTCTAGACGGATTAGCGATCAATACGATTAGATAGTACAACTAGTATGGGTCGAGTTTGAAAGAAAACGCTTTTTGAAGATAGCAATTGAAGAGCTAGCGGTGAAAACGGGCCAAGTCATATTTGAAAAAGTTTTCAGGAGAACAAAAAAATATTCGAATTTTGTAATTAATTAATATTACAAAAGCGGCTATTCAAGCTAGAAGCGATAAACTCGATATCTATGAAGTTTTTAGATAGTTTAATGTTATATTTGGATTTTCATTGAAAAAACGATGCTTTTAAATGCGTCGTCTTCATTAAAAATTTGGGATCATTTTAAAATCCTCCATCGGCTTCATGCCGCTAGTAGAATCAAATGTGTTGAAGATGGATATATTCGGGTTTTCACAAATAATAAGTCTTACGGGAGGTACTGGAATATATCGCATTTTAATGAGGAGTTTGTACCTGTGAATGAAAATTGCGCCGCTCTTCTGATCCCAGATATGTTGCCGAAAAACATTATCCCTGTCCATCCAACAAGCTCTAACTTACTTCCCATTGAATCTTCAAATGAACCTGAACAGTTCACGGATTTTAATATTGGTCAATTTCAAAAAGTTCTTCATCAAGAGGCACTTTTATCACTTTCTGAACTGTACAATGCACCTTCAGTGCCAATATCTCACATTCAGCTTGTAGTCGATTCTACTTAATCGTTTATGGATGAGGGTTTAAGAGGATTTATCAGCGTTATCAAAAGGAATTCCAGTTTCCGGCCGCACGGTTGAATATTTTGGTCTGATATTTTGCATACCTCATCTAAATATTGGTCTCTTTTCTTGTGAAGTCTCGGTTTTTTGAAAAAATGTTTATATTTGATGTTATAAACAAAAAGAAAAGAACAATAGAAAAAAATGCAGTATTAGTAGTACTAGCTGAGTGTGTATTTTCGAGGCCTGAGCCTCGACCCTCGTCAAAGCTACGAGGAAGACGCCCCGTAGCGCGAGTGGAGACTCTGGAGCGCGTCGAATTACCCGAAACGAATCACTCTCCTCATTGTTATGAGATGCAGGCCGTTTCAAAAAACTGAAATTATGAAAGCATCGCGCGATTCAATTTTAATTAGCAGAAATAGTTTACTCATATAATTTCAAGAAAGTGAAAGAAAGATTCATGAAAATCGGTCAATATTTGCAGTAATAATGGAAATGTTGAAGTGCACACGATAGTATGCAAAGATACACCGCACTGTGGGAGGAAACGCATTTTTTTTCGTTCAAAAGGTCTACACCTTCAATTTTGCCCCAATCCGGAATTATTTTTTTTTTTAAATGAAGAGCGCTAAATTTTCAAGAGCACCTTAGACAGAGATTGTTGCAATTTCATTTGTTTATTTATTATATGATTACTCGAAGTATGAGAAAATCGAGATTTTTCACAAAATCATTATTTACTCTTCAATAGCGGTTTGCATATAATGAAAATCATCTTAAATTGACGCAAGAGTACTCCCAGAATGCAAATAGTTTGATTATTATCTGTTTTAATTGTTATAAACAAATGAAATTAACAAATAGCCAAATATCGTCATTGTGGTTGAAAAACATTTGTTCAGTATAGTCAGTAACAATTTTTATGAAACATTAACAAATATAATATTTATAAACCATTTTTGTGGAAAATTTTGGAATTATAGGTTTTTCAATTTCGGATTTTCCTTCACCATCTGAATTGATGCAGATATTCTTGAAAATAACATAGGTTCAATTATATTTCTTAAAATAGAACAATTGTTAATCTTGTAAGCAAATTAAATAAATTCAAAGCTTTGGCACTTTTTTAAATACATAAAAATTTGGTGATATTTGAAATTAAATAATAACAATTGCTTATTGTTAAGTTTATATAGAAATATAGACTGCAAATCTCTCTTACCAAAATGTAAAGCTGTTATAGTGCAAAAAAATTATTTTCTAGACCGAAGTGCCGAAGCTTTATGTTTATTTTTCTAATTTGTTTAGAAGATTAACAATTGTTGCATTTTAAGAAATATAATTGAACCTTTGTTATTTTCAAGAATATCTGCATCAATTCAGATGATAAGAGGAAAACCGCAATTGAAAAAACCACAAATTCCAAATTTTTGCAAAAAAATTGTTTGTAACAATTCTAATTCTTAATAATTTATGGATATTCTGACGAACAATCACTCTTACAATCATCTGCTTGTTTCTTTCTAACTTGTTGCAATTATATTGCCAATTATGTTTTCTGAAAAAATTGTTGTCACTCATCAATATTTGTTTATTTTATGAACAAACATTCACAAAGTCACAAACATTCTAAGCAGTTTCAGTGCGGAAAAAATTATTTTCCAGGACAGAGTTTTATATTTACTTATTTCATTTGTTTCCAGAATCAACAACTGGAGTAGTTCAACACACATAATCAAACATATATCACTTTTCCGAATATCTACATAATTTCAGATAATCAAGGAAGAAACAAATTCCAAATTTTTGCAAAAAATTGTTTACAACATTTAAAATTGTTGATGTTTCATAAAAATTGTAACTAGCCTATTTGGCTGTTTTTTAATTTCATTTGTTTATAACAATTAAAACAGATAACCATAAAATTATTTGCATTCTGGGAGCACTCTTGCGTCGATTCAAGATGATTTTCATTATATGCAAACCGCTATTGAAGAGTAAATAATGATTTTGTGAAAAATCTCGATTTTCTCATACTTCGAGTATTCATATAATAAAGAAACAAATGAAAGTGCAACAATCTCTGTCTGAAGTGCTCTTGAAAATTTAGCGCTCTTCAATTTAAAAAAAATAATAATTGCGTATTGGGGCAAAATTGAAGGCTGTATAACTTTTGAACGAAAAAAATGCGTTTCCTCCCACAGTGCGGTGTATCTTTGCATACTATCGTGGGCACTTCAACATTTCTATTATTACTGCAAATATTGACCGATTTTCATGAAACTTTTTTTCACTTTCTTGAAATTATATGAATAAACTATTTCTGCTAATTAAAATTGAATCGCTCGATGCTTTCATAATTTCAGTTTTTTGAACCGGCCCGCATCTCATAACAATGAGGAGAGTGATTCGTTTTGGGTAATTTGACGCCCTCCACAGTCTCCACTCGCGCTTCCTCGTAGCTTTGACGAGGGTCGAGGCTCAGGCCTCGAAAATACACACTCAGCTAGTACTGAGTGTCACTGCATTTTTTTGTATTGTTCTTTTCTTTTTGTTTATAACGTCAAATATAAACATTTTTTCAAAAAACCGAGACTTCATAAGAAAAGAGACCAATATTTAGATGAGGTATGCAAAATATCAGACCAAAATATTCAACCGTACGGCCGGAAACTGGAATTCCTTTTTATAACGCTGATAAATCCCCTTAAGTATGCCTTGTGCTTAACTGGCATAAAGGAGGACTCTATACAGGGTGATTCACACTTCATCATACACTTTGTATATACAGATTCCTTGTAAAAAACCAAACAACAAATTGCAATGGCAAAATGTTGTACGCTCAATAGTTTTTAAGCTATTGATAATTGCAGCAAGCCAATAGGAGGTTGTTATTCTCGCACGTTCATGAGCATCTTGCGCGAACGAACTGTTGATGTCTTACTTCAAGTTAGTATGAGAATGCTAGAGATCCTCTAGGGAGAGTTGAGACACGTTTCCCCCTCCAATGCTCGCCGCTGTACCGGAACTTGATATTTCACTGGGGCGCGAAAAGTTTGAAAAATGACATGTAGCGCAATACGTGACAGCACGCGAGCAAGCATCGAGAAATTTTCGTATTTAAGCAAAAGTATTAAAAAATGGAAACTGCGTAATGCGGGCCCATTATTTATTATAAATTATTTTTCTTAGTTTATTTATATTGAAGCTATGATGTGTGAAGTGTGATATGCGAGTTTTGTGATCAATGAAGAAGTGAAAGAGGTTGTGTATAACCTACTTTCCAAAGAAAAATATTGATAATATCTTGTGAGATATAAGTGTTTTTCAAAAATGGTAAATTGCTATATTTTATACTGCAATAATTCATCTAAAAGCGGGTTTTTCCTGAAACAAATTCCACGAGATCCCAAACTTCGAGAATTGTTCAGATTGTATAATTTCCCTTCCGTTTATTTTTGCAGAAGGTTTTGACTGTTTGGTGCAACTTCACACATAAACGAGATTCGAAAATTATCAAGTATCTTTCACTGGCAACAAAATTGCAAAACATTTCTCGAGGAGTTCATTACCTAAATTAAATGCATAATTTGCTTTGAATTCTTTTATAAACGTCTAGTTTTTCGACTGAAGAATTCAAACAAGGGATTTTATTTTTTAAGGCAGATTGCGGTTTGTCGTGAAAACGCGACCAAAACAGTCTGAAGCCTCAGTTGAAAAACTGTCCAAAAATCTTTGGAACCTTCTTTTCTCAACATACTTAGCAATTTCTTCAGAAGCTCATGAGATTCCTCCATCAAAACCCGACTCTTAGTTGGATTCTTCAGGTGAAAAATTACCTAAAGAGCTTGCGAAAGCGATGTCATAAACATTTATCAGATGTAGTTCATTATGCCTGTGCATGATGAAGACGCGATTGTGAATAGTGTTTTTGAAGAACCTTTTATTGGTATATGGGGTCTTGCCGCAATGCATGGAATAAGTTACAGTACTTGCCAAAGGGTGTTGAAAATGAGTAATCTCCATGCGTATCACTTTTTAAGAGTGCAAACGTTGCAACAAAATGACTTTCCCAGACGTCTACAATTTTGCAACTGGTTGCTAGGACGACATGCTAATTATCCAAATTTTGTAAGGAGCATTATGTTTACTGATGAATGCACCTTTACAAGATATGGAATTTTTAATTCCCGAAATTGGCATCATTATGGTTTTGAAAATCCTCATGTCACAGTTCCAACCCGAAATACTCAGAACCGATTCAGTATAAATTTATGGTGCGGCATTGTGGAGGAACATGTGGCAACCTTTCATTTCATGAATACAATCCATTTAATCTTTATTCCTGATCCCTCCGTACATTATTGTAAACTAATTTACACTAGATTGGTCCGTTTGAAATCGAGGGACATTTGAATGGTGAAATGTATGCCGAATTCCTGGAGAATCAATTGCCTGGCCTTCTAGAATATGTACCGTTGAATCTTCGTCAGAGACTCGTTTTCCAACAAGATGGAGCTCCTGCACACAATTCGCTCGTTGCAAGAAGAGTTTTTAATAATATGTTTCCCAATACTTGGGTTGACACACGCAGTCCACTTGCTCAATGGCCACCAAGATCACCTGATCTTACTTCTTGTGACTTTTTTTTTATGGGGCTTTCTAAAAGAAAAAGTTTATCAGACGCCGGGGCATACCAGGGAAGAACTTCTTAATCGGCTACAAGAAGCATTTGCCTTAATTACCCCCGACATCCTTCGGAAACTGTCAAGCAACATTGTGCGGCGCGCTGAATTATGTGATGAACATGCAGGGCAACATTTTGAACAATATCTAAAATAAACAATTTTAGAGAAATAATTTTTTAATAAATTTTCGTTTTCAGTAAACTGATACTTTAGTGATTTTTTCGTAACGAGATAGATTATGTTTCACATATCAAAAAACTTGAAATATTTTTACTGTTGCTTACCTATTATCATAGCAAATTTTAAAATAAATAAATTAAATTAAAAATCAAAAGAACCTAACATTCTTTAAGCTTAGTAGACATTCTTTCTTGAAAATTTATTAACAAGTCTGAAATAAAAAAACACTTATTCTACCCGAACAAGTCGTTCTTTTTCATTCCTTGCAGAATTTCAGTTACTTGTATTTTAACAAAAATAACAATGACTATAAGATTACAGAATGGAATGAACTTGCTTTCGTGATAATTTATTTAGAAGTCTAAATAAGCAGTCTATTTGCTTCAAGTTTTATGATCATTTTAATTTACATAACATTCAGACTCTTTTAAAAAACAGAAAAGACTTCGGTTAGAACGAGTAAATGAAAATTTTATTGAAATTTAATTCTGCAGAATTTGAATCAAGATATTCGATTTATGTATTGCATTTTTTTATGAAACTGCAGCTAAAAATGAATTTTTAAGTTGAGATTTGCTATCTGTAATAATTTAGTTTAGATTTAGTTTAGATTTAGTATTTAAATCCGGAGATTCCCTAAACAAGTGGCAGTGATATGTTTAACGAACTTCACGTTGTTTCGAACCTTTTGTCTCTGGTCTGACTGTTACGACTTTTTTACTAACTTGAAGTAAGACATCAACAGTTCGTTCGCGCAAGATGCTCATGAACTATTGGCTCGCTGCAATTATCAATAGTTTAAAAACTATTGAGCGTACGACATTTTGCCATTGTAATTTGTTGTTTGGTTTTTTACAAGGAATCTGTACATACAAGGTGTATGATGAAGTGTGAATCACCCTGTATTTAATCAGATTCCTGGATTTCACGCGACGGATAATTTAGGTATAGACTTTATGCACGATGGTCCTGAAGGATTTTTTGTATTTTATATGGTTCAATTTATGCAATTTTTCACGGCAAAGGCAAAATTATTCACAATAGCAGATTCAAATAATATCATAGTGTCCTATGATTATGGGCCTTACTGTAGTAACGTTCCACCTCCTTTCCCGGTTGATCACATAAAAAAAGACAAAATTGATATGTCCGCTTCAGAAATGTTAACCGACCATATCTGGTCGATGCGATCTGAATCGAAACATCGCCAATCAAAAATGACTGTTGCTGCATCGAATTGCAGAATAAATATTTGTGCAACTTTAGCACTGAAGCATCAATTGTAACTCGCCTACCAATTTTTATCTGGTTCAATATTTTCTGAGACTCTAGAAATTGGTCGTGCGGATAACGTGTCCATAAGCGATTTGCCAATAAGTGGAGGACACATTTTAAAAGAATCAGTCATATTAATTGCAAATTGGGTAAATCACTGCGAAATTAAATACAAACCAGGTTCAGTCGTATGCGTAGATGAGGATGAAGATGATGAAATGGTTTGCCACGATTCGGTATTATTAAATATGTAGCCCGTGATTAAAAAAAAATATATATATTTTTCATTTACCAAGAACTCGATTTGATCGGATTTGATCATCATGCTTACGAATGCCTCTCTACTAATTGTACTATCTTTGATATTATAGAGATAAAAGATTTAATAAATCCTATACCAACGAGTATTATCAGAGAGCGTGGAAAAAATTATCTTGTCCTTCGGCAATGTTTATAAGATGATGGCGAAAGAATGCTATGATCTTTCTAAATCTGGATAAGTGAAATGTCAGCCACTCTTTCGTTTGACTAAGAATTTCTACTAATTCTTATTTATTAGAAATTTTCACTAAAGTTGAAATTAGTGGTTCACTTTTAAATAATTCAGATTGGAAGAAAATTGTGAAAATTTACATTTTATAATTCATGAGTTTGTTCCAACGTTATTTAAAAAGTTTAAGTAACTATAATGAGTATGTTTAGACAGTTTAAAAAATACTAGTCTCCATCGCTCGGTTATCCTCGCTTACCAACGAGTATTATCAGAAGGGAATTGTAAACAATTGTATAGCATAATTCATGCGTTTGTCACCAAGTTATTAGTTAAAGTTTCAAATATAAAATTAGCCCTCGATGATGATGACCTTGAAAATGCAACGAAGTTTTTGACCTCTATAAGTCTAGATTAGTGAAAAGTTAGCCACTAATTTGCTTTACTGATCATTTCAACTAATTACTAGTCAGTATAGAAATTCATACTAAGGTGCAAATAAGTGGTTTCTTTTCAGTAATTCAGATTAGAAGAGAATTGTGAAAAATCCTATTGTATAAATGATGCGTTTCTTCCAACGTTAATTTTAAGATTTATTTAATTGTACATGTAATGGGTATTTTCAACAACTTTTAAAAAATACTATTTTCCACTTCCATGTTTGTGTTATTCTATAAACAATTCCTAAATAAATTTTGTGTTCAAAATATATTTGCCTTTCATTTTTGTATCTTAAGCATAATATTTGAATTTTTTGTATGCAACACGTCAGGATTTTTAGGTACTTTAGTTATTATTAATATGATGAGACTATAATTTCATTGGAAACTATTTTTCGCAGATATATAATATAATTAATAAATTGAAATCAATTCAATTTTTCAACCCAAAAGTGAATTTATTTCAGTCAATATATTATATAATTATTTAAAAATTAATATTATATCTATGCAACATACTTTCCAACGAAATTATAGTTTTATATTTTTATTAATAACAAAAGTACCAAAAAATCTAATTTTAAATCATTTTTAAGTGCTCTGCAGTATGGAGGATGCATGACCCTCTTTTGCATTGTATATCAGAAATGCATAACATTAGACCATCCGAACGGTATGCTTAGATCTCCTCAAAGGGAGGAGCAGCTCAGACAGTCCTGCGTATGGTTGATTTAGCCCAACCAAATTCTATCTGACGCAGCCGTACAAATTCGTTCTACTACAGCCACCTTATGTTTAGAAATATCTATTGAAACAAATGACTCAAGCAGTAATATTTTTTGAGCAATTATAGTATGGGTAAAATACTCAAACCGTATCGCTGTAGCTGAGAGAGCAATACATTATGGTTGGTATAAACAGAATTATGCGTGTATCGTCGAATTATTTATTTCAGTGAAAAGTGTTTTTCCTTCGTCCCCTAGCCGAAAGTACGTCTTCCCTGCCGCATTTCTGTCCAGGAACAGTCGATTTTGCGGCATGCTAAAGCTAACGCGATCTCTGATTGGCTGTGAGATTTTTCTGGCTCGCTGACGTTGCAACCTGACGTAGCAACCTGACGTAGCAACGCTCAGTTTTGTTTTATTATGTATTTAGCCTCTGAAAAATATTAATCTTGTCAGGTGAATGAAAAAAAGAGAGCGTCAGTGTGTTCAACCTCAAAACTGATCGTTTAACGTTATTGCGATTTTTGTGCTTGAAAATACGGCAGGAAACCTCAAAATTGGTCGACACCTCGTCTGAAGGTTCTGCGGACGAGAAAGAAGTATTACGAAAAACTATGAAATGAAAAATATGTGTTTTTGATACCCGACCAGTAAAACATCGGTTTCGCCTCGGCTTGGCAAAAGTCGGACGGGCGACCGAATCTCATATGCATCGGCTCAGCTGACCGAGAGCAGCAGCGGCGCCACGCGAGGTGGCCGCGAGCGCATGCTGATGCAGGCCACAAGAGAAAAATCATTCGAGCTAGCAGTCGACAACGCATTTTATTGATTAACATTAATTATAATTAAACGTACTTTCGGCTGGGCATGAAGAAAAATAGTATACGACACACGGCCAGAAATATTGGATACACTGGTGTGCGTGATATGAGGCCTTGGCTTCGCCTTGGCCTTCATATCATACACGCCCAGAAATCCAACTCTCTGGCCTTGGGTCATAATATACTATTTCTTTACAATATACTGGTATTATTAATAATATAATTTTAGAGCATACTACTTCAATATGAAAAAAATGTGTGGATTAACCTATTGAAAAAGGCAATTAGGTAAAGCCCCTAGGTTTCTAGGCTCAATTCACTAATATCTGTTTTGGGTTGTATTTAAAGGGTTAAATTACCAGATACGCTTGATGCTGTGCGCCTTCCAGACATTGGTCTCGAATCTGTAAGAAGAAATATAGATATTTTATCAAAAAATAAAGATGAGGGTGTTCTAGAAAATTATAAAGATTGAAAAGTGCAATTCGCACTAGGAAATTATTGTTCCTCAAAAAAAAAAGAAAATCTATAAAAAATGTAATACAGTCGGATGAATTATAGCACTCTCTTATCGAGGCCAAATGTTAAACTCCAAATAGCTTTGTCGAAATGAAAAAAAATAGCCGGGCCAACAATTTTTGGTGTCCCGTGTCATATTCAGTTTTCTTATTTCAAGGTCGGATTTTTGTGTAACATTTTCCACTAAAATGTTGTATGATAACCAAGGAAGGGTTAGATATGGTGGTTGGCTTTGAATTAAATGTAATAATTGGTATGATCCAAAAATAATGTCGGTAAAGTAGGAATGAGATAAGTGCGCATGCCCTCAAGAGACCATACTTAAATTATGTAACAGCTCAGGACGGGGGGAGGGGTACAGCGATTTTTTCACGATTTGTTACGGTAGGGGAGCTGGGGGGGTCTTTCATTCATGTATGTAATTTTTAAGAGTTCACAAATGAAACTAACAACTCGCAGTAATTGTACAGAAATTTAATATGAATTTAACGTTTCGAGCCAAAGAAACCAGGTGAGTGAAAATAAACCTAGCCAGCAACAACTTTTTCAAAGTCAGGGAATTTTATTGGTCAGCGAAAAGACAGGGATTAAGAAAAAATATCTTGTAAAATTCAGGGAATTTCTACAACTTCAAATAACTTTATGAAAGATTCTAGGCTAAAAATGTTACAAGTTCAAGATTCTGGTTTGGGAAGGTTAATATGGTCAAGAAAAATGATAAATTGGTCAGGGAAAAATGAGGGAATTTTGAGAATAAAGTTTTGCAGTAACCCTGATATAATATTCTTGTCAGTAATCTATTTGCCTTGTATTTAGATTTATATTTATTTTTTACATTCTCATCAGAGAAGGTGTTAGATTTGTGTATATATTGACCCCCCCCCCCCCCTCCAGTTTTGGTCAGATGTCCACGTTTTGAGACCCCCTGAACCCGAAAAACAGGTTTTTACGAATGTATGTAGGTCTGTCTGTCTTTTTGTGAGCACGATAACTTTTTAAAAAATTAATCTATCCGATTGGCCTTTGGTACACTCTCTTAGTGTCGGAAACTGAAGGTCAAGTTCGGTATCCAGACATTTTGGATGAAAATTCATAAAATTAGAGCATTTTCAACATTTCCGAGACCATTTTTTTCAAGATTCGAAAATTCCATGTACGGCTATTTGTATTAGTCGGAAAGTGAAACAGTTCAGTCCACGACTTATTTCGATAAAATGAAAATTATCAGTTATAGCATTTTTGAAATTGAAAAAATAGTATATTACGACCCAAGGCCAGAAATTTGGATTTCCGGGCGTGTGTGATATGAAGGCCGAGGCGAAGCCGAGGCCTCATATCACGCACACCAGGGCATCCAATATTTCTGGCCGTGTGTCGTATACTATTTTTCTTCATCCCCAGCCGAAAGTACGTTTAATAATTAATGTTAATTAATAAAATTCTTTGTCGGCTGCTAGCTCGGATGTTTTTTCTTTTGTGGCGTGTATCAGCACGCGCGCCACCTCGCGTAGCGCCGCTGCTGCTCTCGGGTCAGCTGAGCGGATGCATGGGATTCGGTCGCCCGCCCGACTTTTGCAAAGCCGAGGCGTAGCCGAGGTTTTGCTGGTCGGGGCGGGTATTAAAAACACATATTTTTTCTTAATACTTCTTCCTCGTCCGCCAGACGATGAAGAAGCATTTTTGAGGTCTTGTGCCGTCTTTTTATACACAAAAATCGCTACGACACTAATCGATCGGTTTTGAGGTTGAACACACCGACGGTCTCTTTTTTCCATTCACCTGTCAAGATAAATATTTTTTAGAGGCTAAGTACACAATAACACAATACGGAGCGTTGCTACGTCAGGTTGCTACGCCAGCGAGCCACAAAAATCTCGCAGCCAATCAGAGATCGTGTTAACTCTAGCAGGCCGCTAAAGCCACTGTTCCCGGACAGAAATGCGTCCGGAAAGACGTACTTTCGGCTAGGGGATGAAGAAAAGGCACATTTTAAGCCAAAAAAGCACAATATGAAAAAAGTCAAGAGAAAAAAAATGTTTCTTCTGGGAAGCCCTACAGGCCTACATGATCATCATAACAACTTTTTGAATTTGTTTCAAAAATCGAAAATTCAAATGTTTTTACCAACGGTTCTGGTTTTAACCACACACAAAAATAATGAAAAATGAAAAATTCTTTTGTTTTATTCGTAAAGAACAACATTAAAAATAAATTTGTTGACAAACCGCACAAGCTACAACAGAGAAATAAATAGGCAAATGTGATTTTTTTGTTCGTGAAAATTCGACTTTTCGGCAGAAAATTAATTTTCCCAGTGGAAAATTCATATTTTTCAATGAAAATTCAACTATTTAATGAAACATTCTTTTTTTGAAAGATTCATCATTCTAGTTGAACAAACATTTCCTTAGTTATAAATTGAACTACTTTTTTGAAAATTGTTTGTTTTGTTTGGTTGAAAATTAATTTTGTTAGCTGAAAATTTAACTATTCCAATTTTGCTGGATGTTTTTTTTTGTGTGAAAGATTAACTCTTCTAACTGAAAATGTAGCTATTACGTTCTTGTTGGAAAAATTGATATTTTTGGTTAAAAATTCAACTATTCGGTCAAAAATTCAATTTTTGAACTAAAAAGGTACTATTCAATTTTTTGTAACAGTTCTACTTTCTTGGTTAAAAAGTCTACTATTATATTTTCAGTTGAAAGTGCATCTTTTTTGGTTCAAAATTTTATGATTCTGTTGAAAATGCAACTGTTTTTTTTTAGAAAATTCGTCTTTTCACTTGAAATTTCAATATTTGGATGAAATTTCCTGCAACAGAAAAACTCAACTGAAGATTATTATTATTTATTTTTTTGGTTGAAAATTCTACTGCATGGTAAAAATTAATTTTCTCAGCTAAAGATTCATCACTTTAATTGAAAATTCCTTTTTGAATGAAAATTGAACCCTTTCATTTTTGGTTGAAAATGTATTTTTTTTTGGTAAAAAAGAAAACATGTTTTTTGCACATTTCTAAAAAATTCTAAATTATGCAAAAAATTATAATAAATATTATTATAATACAACTTTTTATTACTTAAGACTAACTTAAATTATGAATAAACTTCGAGTTTGAAAGTCAAATTTCTTAGTACATTCCATCTTACTTACATTATTTCTCTTGATATTAATTTTGAACATGAAATATTGGAATGGAATCAACTTTAAATTTTAAGTATTTATTGTACATGTAATAGTTAAATTTTCAGCTAAAAAATGTAGTTGCAACAACAAAAAAACGAATTTTCGACGAAGTAGTTGATTTTTCAACCAAAGAGCTGAATTTTCAACCAAAATTATAAATCTTCAACTAGGATAGTTACATTTTCAGTTAAAAATAAAGTTTCAAACAGAAACAATGATGTTCCAACAAAATAGCTCAATTTTCAACCAAAAGAGATGAATTCTTAACGAAAAACGTAATAGATGATACTTCAACCGAAACCGATTTTTATTTTTAATTAAAAACAGGTGGAATTAAACAAGTAAGACGAATTTTCGAAAAAGCAGTTGATTTTTCAACCAAATAGAAAATTTTGTTAGAAAAATTTTTTTATTTTAAACAAAGTAGAATAATTTTTAACCAAATAGTGGAATTTTCGACCAATAACATAAATTTTTAACCAAAAAGATTAATTTTCTACCGCAAAATACAGATTTTCAAGGAAATAGTTGAATTGTCAATTAAAAATGATAAATTTTCAACCAAAAATGGAATAGTGACATTTTCAATTTAAAAAATTAATAGCTTCCAAAAAAAAATTTAACAAAGTAGTTAAATTTTCAACCAAAAGAGATGAATCCTTAACGAATCATGTAATAGTTGATACTTCAACCAAAACCGATTTTTATTTTAAATCGAAAACAGGTGGAGTCAATGAAGAAAGACGAATTTTCAACAATGCAGTTGATTTTTCAGCCAAATAGGATTTTTTTTTTTAAATTGTTTTATTTTCAACAAAGTAGATCAATTTTTAACCAAATAGTAGAATTTTCGACCAAAAAAATGCATTTTTAACCAAGAAGATTAATTTTCTACCGAAAAATACAGATTTTCAAGGAAATAGTTGAAGTGTCAATTAAAAATGATAAATTTTTAACCAAAAAGGGAATAGTCACATTTTCAATTAAAAGAACAAAATAGTTTATTTGAAAAAAAATTCAACAAAGTAGTTCAATTTTCAACCAAAGAGATGAATTTTTAATTAAAATGTTACATTGTTATCTACCCGGGTTATGTTTGTCAAAGAGGGGGTAGGATAAACAGGGCAATATAAAGAAATTTTTACTCAATATTTTTAATAAACAGTTTTAAAGAAAAAAAATGTAATTTTCTATGGATTATTAAGGGTGAAAGAAGGAAAAATGTTTATTTTGAGGGCACTATTTTTTATATTTGTATAATAAAATTTGTATATCATTTGCCACTTAAAGTTTCATTTTACTTTCATGAAATTCAGAAAAGACACTTAAAAATTACTTTTCAGTGTCTCAAGGGGTGAGTTTTCGCAAAGTTTGGGGTAAATTGAATTTAAACAAATATTTTCAGACTTTTTACTGCTCACATGGTAGTTTTACACAATCGCTGTAAAGTTTTTAAGATTCTTTTTAAAATTCAAGGACTTACTGAATGCTTAACACTTTGTGGTACTTTTAAGGTCGAGCCCTACCCCTCAACATTTTTTGAAAAATCTCAAAAAATTAGGAAAATCTTTTTCACCAAAAAACACAAAATGAGGGGGTGAGACTTTAAAAAATCAGAAAAATTATTTGTGTGGACCACCCTAATTATACATCTCTGAGCACGGATTTTTAGTTCATCGACCCCCTTATCGACCCCTTCATGGCAAAAATTGTGGTACCGACAATTTTCAGAAAATTTTTGGATTATGTAAATTTCCGTATATTTTCAAAATTTCAGCAAATTCTAAGATATTCAAAATTTCTAAATTTTATGAAATGTTAAGAATTTCGGAAATGTTGAAAATTTATGGAATGTTAAAACTTTTTAAAATTATAAAAATTTCTGAATTTTATAAAATGTACACATTTTCTAAAATTTCCTAAATTACCAAAATTTCTGATATGTTCAAAATTTTTAAAGTTATCAAAATTTCCAATACGTCATTACCTTTCTGCGCCAGGAAATAATTTTCAGTGCCTTCAACTAATGCTCATGTGTCCAACTGGACTGTTACCAACCAATCCGGTCAACTAGTCTAAGGTGTGTCATATTGTTTAAAAAAAAAGTATGTTATGAACCGAGAGGAAATGTTATTTCTATTTTGCTATGAATTCAGAAAATTTTTTTGAATATTTAAAGGTTGACCCAGAAACCTATTCCCTGAGATCGGCATTAAATTCCGAAACCAAAAGAAAAAATATCAAATCCGTGGTGAATATAAATAATGAAACAAACAACTTACAGACTGCAATTGTTCAAAAAGCTGTCTAGTACCTAATTACGTCTAACTTTTAAAGCAAGTCATTAAGATATATTATATAGTCAGTTGGATCTCATTAGTTTTCTAGACGGATTAGCGATTAATACGATTAGATAGTACAACTTGTATGGGTCGAGTTTGAAAGTAAAACGCTTTTTGAAGATAGCAATTGAAGAGCTAACGGTGAAAACGGGCTAAGTCATATTTGAAAAAGTTTTTAGGAGAACAACAAAATATTCGAATTTTGTAATTAATTAATATGACAAAAGCCTTGGCCTTCATATCACACACGCCCAGAAATCCAACTTTCTGGCCTTGGGTCGTAATATACTATTTCTTTACAATATACTGGTATTATTAATAATATAATTTTAGAGCATACTACTTCAATATGAAAAAAATTAGTGGATAAACCTATTGAAAAAGGCAATTAGGTAAAGCCCCTAAGTTTCTAGGCTCAATTCACTAATATCTGTTTTGGGTTGTATTTAAGTGGTTAAATTACCAGATTCGCCTGATGCTTTGCGCCTTCCAGACATTGGGCTCGAATCTGTAAGAAGAAATATACATATTTTATCAAAAAATAAAGATGAGGGTGTTCTAGAAAATTATAAAGATTGAAAAGTACTAAAATGTTGTATAATAACCAAGGAAGGGTGAGATATGGTGGTGGGCTTTGAATTAAATGTCCTATAAATTATGATTGAAATGTGATTTTAATGTTTGTATTTTTTTAAGGTTACCGTGCAGCAAATTATCGGGGAACTATTCGGGGCGCGGATGGACCATCTTGGCCGCTAATGTGGCGCTGTCAAGGCGGTCTATAATGGCGCTGAGTAGAAGTGAAATGCTTTTGTATGGTTGAACATTAGTCTGGATAAGCTAATTGAGCGTTGTTCAGTCGGTCTTGTGAAAATCGATTTTGTATAGTTGACGTTAAAAGTTATTTCAAAGACCATCTTGATGATGAGAAAAAATTCTTTGCTTTTAATGTACATTTTTCATTTTGTATACTTTTAAACACCCTGGATATTTTGGGAAATGTACAAAAAATATTTGGATTTGAAAGATAGAAATTTTGTAAGGCTTGGCGGGCTAGCCAGCACCCGATTAGGGCCCGAAAAGACTTATTACATGATCCAGAAAAAACTCAGTTTTTTTAAATTCATTTTTCACTTTTGATACTTTTAAACATTGTTATCACTGAAATGCCGGTTTATTTCAACAATATGAAAATTGAAGCATAAAAAGTATCCAATATAATAATTCTGGTGTGTCTAATATGAAGAAGAAAAATTACTCAAGACATTTTCAACTGTAAATAAATCTTTTCTCATCAATGGAAGTAAAGTTTGTGGCAAAACCCAGTTATAACCTCTTGCTTCCGGAAACACATACAATGCCGTTACAAGACTTTTTCATCTGCTTCCACCAAAACTGTTCTTTTTTTATCATTATTCTTTATGACACGTATTTTATAACAGAAATTACATTTCAGTCCTATTTTTTCAGCCAAAAAACAAATTGATGTAAAAAATTACAACATTTGTTCCAAAACAGCCTAGAGCCAAAAACTCTTAAGGGCCATGTGACACTTATCCGATTCCTACATAACCGATATTTTTTTTTATCATACCAATTCCACTCGAAATGAGATAACGAGCTGAAAGTTTGAGAAAATAAACAAAACGGACTACAAAATTTCCCTAATCCCTTTTCTTTATTTTTCCAAAATTTCAAATCAATATCTCGTTTCGTATGGAATTGGTATGATCCAAAAAAATGTCGGTAAAGTAGAAATGAGATAAGTGCGCATGCCCTTGAGGGACCATACTTAAATTATGTATCAGCTCAGGACGGGGGAAGGGGTACAGCGATTTTTTTACGATTTGTTTTGGTATGGGAGCTGGGGGGAGGTATTTCATTCATGTATGTAATTTTTAAGAATTCACAAATGAAACTAATCACTCGCAGTAATTGTACATAAATTTAATATGAATTTAGCGTTTCGTGCCTAAGAAACCTGGTGAGTGAAAAATAAACCTAGCCAACAATAACTTTTTTAAAGTCAGGGAATTTTATTGGTCAGCGAAAAGTCAGGGATTAAGAAGAAACATCTTGTAAAATTCAGGGAATTTCTACAACTTCAAATAACTTTAGAAAAGATTCCAGGCTAAAAATTTTACAAGTTCAAGATTCTGGTTTGGGAAGGTTAATATGGTCAAGAAAAATGATAAATTGGTCAGGGAAAAGTGAGGGAATTTTGAGAATAAAGTTTTGCAGTATTTCTTTTTTACATTCTTATCAGAGACAGTAATAGATTTGTGTGAATTTTGACCCCCCCCCCCCCCGGCCCCGAGTTTTGGTCGAATGTCCACGTTTTGAGACCTTCTGAACCCGAAAAACAGGTTTTTACGAATGTATGTAGGTCTGTCTGTCTTTTTGTGAGCACGATAACTTTTGAAAAAATTAATCTATCCGTTTGGTAATTTTTCTAATTGTTTGTCGGAAACTGAAGGTCAAGTTCGTCGTCCAGACATTTTTGATGAAAAGTCAGAAAATTAGAGCATTTTCAAAATTTTCGAGACCATTTTTTTCAAGATTTAAAAATTCTATGTACGGATATTTGTAGTAGTCGGAAAGTCGAACAATTTATCTCCTCGACTTTTGTCGATAAAAAGAAAATTTATCAGTTATAGCATTTTCGAAATAAAAAAAAACGAAAATTCAAATTTTAGGCCAAAAAACGCACAATATGAAAAAAGTCAAGAGAAAAAAAAACGTTTCTTCTTGAAAGCCCTACAGGCCTACATGATCATCATAACAACTTTTTGAATTTGTTTGGAAAATCGAAAATTCAAATTTTTTTACCAACGGTTCTGGTTTTAACCGCACACAAAAATAATGAAAAATGAAAACTTCTTCTGTTTTATTCGTAAAGAATAACATTAAAAATAAATTTGTTGACACACCACACAAGCTACAAAAGAGAAATGAATAGGCAAAAGTAATTCTTTTGTTCGTAAAAATTCTACTGTTCGGCAGAAAATTAATTTTCCCAGTGGAAAATTCTACTTCTCGGCAGAAAATGAATTTTTCCAGTGGAAAATTCATATTTTTGGATAAAAATTCAACTATTTGATAAAAAAACATTCTTTTTTTTAAAGATTTATCATTTTAGTTGAACAAACATTTCCTTAATTACAAATTGAACTATTCTGTTGAAAATTGTTTGTTTTGTTTGGTTGAAAATTAATTTTGTTAGTTGAAAATTTAACTATTCCATTTTTGCTCAAAATTATCCTTTTTTGGTGGAACATTAATTCCTTTGATTGGAAATGTAACTATTCGAATTTTGCTGGATGTTTTTCTGTGTGAAAGATTAACTCTTCTAACTGAAAATGTAGCTATTACGTTCTTGTTGGAGAAATTGATATTTTTGGTTAAAAATTCAACTATTTGGTCAAAAATTCAATTTTTGAACTAAAAAAGTGACTATTCCATTTTTGTTAAAAATTCTACTTTCTTAGTTGAAATTCAACTGTTTTTTTAGAAAATTCGTCTTTTCACTTGAAATTTCAATATTTTGGATGAAATTTTCTGCAACAGAAAAAAAAGCTTCTGATGAAATAAATAGTTGAATTTTTAATAGAACAGATCATATTCAAAGCAAAAGGATTAATTTTGAAAAATTGCATCAAAGTAGTGAAAATTTCAATTGAAGAAACGAATTTTCGTCCAAAAAGATGATTCTAAAACGTCAAAAATTCAACTGAAGGTTTCTCAATTTAGTTGAAAATTCATTTTTTAGTTGAAAATCAAACTGTTTGGTAAATAATTAATATATTTTTCTAAAAAAATTTGTTTTTTTAGTAAAAAATTATCTATTTTTTTGGTTGAAAAATCTACTTCACGGTAAAAATTAATTTTCTCAGCTAAAGATTCATCACTTTAATTGAAAATTCCTTTTTAACTGAAAATTGAACCCTTTCATTTTTGGCTGAAAATTTATATTTTTTGGTTAAAAAGAAAACATGTTTTTTGCACATTTTCAAAAAATTCCTAATTATGCAACAAATTATAATGAATATTATTATAATACAACTTTTTATTACTTGAGACTAACTTAAATTATGAATAAACTTCGCGTTTAAAAGTCAAATTTTTTAGTACATTCGATCTTACTTACATTATTTTTCTTGATATTAAGTTTGAACATGAAATATTGGAATGAAATTAACATTAAATTTTAAGTATTTATTATACATGCAATAGTTAAATTTTTAGCTAAAAAATGTAGTTTCGACAAGATATAATATAAGATTATAAATCTTCAACTAGGATAGTTAAATTTTCAGTTAAAAATAAAGTTTCAAACAAAAACAATGATTTTTCAACAAAATAGTTCAATTTTTAACCAAAAGAGATGAATTCTTAACGAAAAATGTAATAGATGATACTTCAACCAAAACCGATTTTTATTTTAAATTAAAAACAGATGAAATTAACCAAGGAAGACGAATTTTCAACAAAGCTGTTGGTTTTTCAACCAAATAGGATACTTTTTTCGAAAAATTGTTTTATTTTCAACAAAGTAGAATAATTTTTAACCAAATAGTAGAACTTTTGACCAATATCATGAATTTTTAACCAATAAGGTTAATTTTCTACCGCAAAATACAGAGTTTTTAAAAAAATTAATAGTTTACCAGAAAAAAAATCCAACAAAGTAGTTCAATTTTCAACCAAAGAGATGAATTTGTAATTAAAATGTTACATTGTTATCTACCCGGTTATGTCTTGAGGGGTGAGTTTTGGCAAAGTTGGGGGTAAATTAAATTTTTAAAAAATATTTTCAGGCTTTGTACTGCTCACATGGTAGTTTTACATCATCGCTGTAAAGGTTTTACGATTCTTTTTGAAATTTAAGGACTTGCTGAATTCTTAACACTTTGTGGTACTTTTAAGGTCGAGCCCTACCCCTAAACATTTTTTGAAAAATCTCAAAAAATTAGGAAAATCTTTTTCACCAAAAGACACAAAATGAGGGGGTGAGACTTTTAAAAATCAGAAAAATTATTTTTTTAGACCACCCTAATTATACATCTCTGAGGACGTATTTTGAGTTAAGCGATCCCCTCGTCGAACCCTTCATTCCGAAAATTGTGGTATCGAAAATTTTCAGAAATTTTCGAAATTTTTGGATTATCCAAATTTTCAGTGCCTTGAACTAATGCGCATATGTCCAACTGGACTGTTACCAACCAATCCGGTCAACTAGTCTAAGTTGTGTCATATTGTTTAAAAAAAGGTATGTTATGAACCAAGAGGAAACGTTATTTCTATTTTGGTATGAATTCAGAAAATTTTTTAAAAATTTTAAATCTGTGGTGAATATAAACAATGCAAATTTTTAAAAACATCAGAACTTTTAAAAAATAAATTTTAATAATTTTAGAAATTTCAGACATTTTAATAATTAAAAATTTTGTTAACATCGATATTTTAGACATTTTGCAAATTTCAGAAATTTCAGAAATATTGGTAATTTTATAAATTTTGAAAATTTGCGACATTTTTATAATTTTAGAAATTTTGAACAGAATAGAAATTTTTGATAATTTAAAAAATTTTAATTATTTTTGAAATGTTGAAAGTTTCAAGTATTTCAGACAATTTGAAAATTTCAGAAATTTTGGTAATTTTATAAAATTTTTAAAATTTGGTACATTTTTAAAATTTTAGAAATTTTGACAATTGTATTAATTTTGTACATTTTAGAAATTTTAGAAAATTTGTTGATTCAAAAAATTTGATAATTTTAGAAATTTGAATAATTAGAATTTTTTAACTTCGAACATCTTAGAAATTTTGGAAATTTTGAAAATATACGGAAATTGAGATAATCCAAAAATTTTCAAAATTCTTGGAGATTTTCGGTACCACAGTTTTCGCGATGAAGGGGTCGATTACCTCAAAATGCGTGCTCAGAGATGTATAGTATACCATTAAGCCATTTCCCTTTCAGGGTAGGCGTGACACTACCCGATTCGGGTAGTGTTTCTAGGTGGATAGTTTCTTGTACATTGAGCGAAGAATTCCCGTGTAGTTCGGGTTTACACCCCAATAGTTCGGGTGGTTTCTCTTTTTTTTTTGTTTCACATGAAGGTTTGGTGCGCTTGCACTACTGAGACGTGCGATCACCCGAACCATTCGGGTGCTCAACCGAAACAGCAGCAACCGAAGTGGTGGGGGCCTCGCCCCAATACTTGGGGAGCTTGCACGAATGATTCAGGAGATTCGAGTCGTCAACCGCGTTGGATGTTGCGCGTTCGACGTTTGCGCATGTTCGCTAATGGCCGCAGCTGATGAACATCAGGTTCTTCCCGAATGTCACTCTTTCTAGGTTATGTCGAATTTATTGTTCATCACTCATATTTATACTAACGGAGCATTCTAAGATTAGGTAAATCACATAATCGAAAACTCGATAATGTACATGTAGTGCTTTAGGACAGGGTTGAACTGTAATCATCAACGTGTAAGATTTTTAATTGATTCCAGTTGTCTAACGACCTTAATCATTCGTGCAAGCTCCGTAAATATTGGGGCGGGCACCCCACCACTTCGGTTGCTGCTGTTTCGGTTGAGCACCCGAATGGTTCGGGTGATCGCACGTCTCAGTAGGGCAAGCGCACCAAACCTTCGTGTGAAACAAAAAAAAAAGAGAAACCACCCGAACTATTGGGGTGTAAACCCGTACTACACGGGAATTCTTATAAATAACTACAAGTGTGGGCTCACCACACCCACCATGTGCCAACAGCACTCAGTTTTCTCGAATGGTCACCCATCCAAGTACTAACCGCGCCCAACGCTGCTTAACTTCAGTGATCTGACGAGAACTGGTTTTTTCAGCGTGGTATGGCTGTTGGTATAATGTTGATGTATAATGTTTTATTATTGGCCGAGGAACTCAGTTTTTACTCCTGGAAAGTGGAATTTTAGCCCAGCTTGGTAGGAACGAAGAAGGGCTGAAATCATGCAGGTCTTCCAAAAATTTGATTTTTTGAAAAATTTTCTTGTTACGATGCCTGAATCCTAATATTATATTTAAGCATATGGCTGACCAAAGAATGTCACTGCCACTTAAAAAGGCGTATACTCCAGAAACTTGAGATTTAAACAAATCCGAACATTATTTAAGACTGAAAAAATGTATTCGTAGAGTATCAAAATAAAAGACTTGATAGTTGCACACTTTTCAGTTTAATGGATTTGTAATTAAACAGTTTAGAATTGAACGCGTCCAGAATAAATTTAAAACTTTGAAAAATTAGGAAAATTATTTCCCAAATTCGAGCCTTAAAAATGAGAAGATTTTAGAACTATGCATTGAATATAGAAGTTTCTTTTTCATTTGAAAAATGTTCCAAAACGTTCAAAAATTCAAATTCAGATAAAAAAAAACAAACATTCTTCTATTGAATAATTGAATATTTTCTTTAATTTTTAATGAATTTTGAAAAGTATAATTGACAATTTAAACATTGTTAATTTCTAAACAATGAAATTAGCTTAAAGTAATAGAATTCGTTAAGGGTTTGAGTGCAAAAATGGTTTAATATCAAAATACGTCGCGACTAAATTTTTTTTGTTAGTTTTAGATAAAGTTTCAAGTTTCCGGAGTATACATGTTTTCATTTTTTAATATTTCTCATTCAAAAATACTTTTTATTCCGAAAGTTTTTTTACAATAACTCAACTTTGAAGGTTTAGAATTGACAAACTTTCATTTTGAACGGTGAAAGTAAAGTTGAATTTATTTTTTGATTTTAGAAAAATTGGTCTTATCAGTTTTTATAATAAATCATAATTTTTTAGATTTAGTTAAAAGTAAGATTTGTAGAATTTCAGCAGCTTTTACTTTGAAATATTCATTTTAGTTTTCTATTTCGAATTTTCAAATGTTAATCGTTTCGAATTGAAATTTTTTTAAATAACAAGTTTTCACTTTTAAATTATTCAATTTTGAATGCTTTTGATAAGAAATAATACAATTATCATTTTTAACGTTTTATTTTTGAAAATTCTAATCGCAAAATATTTGTAATTATTACTTTGTAGGGTATCGCAGTCCCGGGCAGAAACCCATACACTTATAGTGTCCGTCCATCGCACTTTTTTTCCTAAGAGGAGAAGTGAGGGGAAATGAGTGGCGTGGAAGTAGGGAAAGTAGAAGAAGTAGGGGAAGTGGGGGGTGGGCTAGCTGGGTAGGGTGGGTGAGTAGAAATATGGAAGTGATGGCTGGGAAAAGGAAGTAAAGAAAGGATGATGTGAGGTGTAAAAGTGAGGAGAGGGGGAAAAACTAGGGAAAGAAGTTGGGGAAGGGAGGAGAAACGATGGTCGAAATGAGAGATGAGGAAGTAGAGTTACGTATGGAGAGTAGCGGTGGGAAGGTATGGAAGGCAGATGTTTGAACGACTTAATTAACGTCACAATAGGCTTTGTTTGTCGTTCGTCTATTCTTTTATCGAATAATCATTGTTTAAACTATGTTTATTTGCTTGAAAGATTAGTTTTTCTACGCACAATTGACTATTTCCGCAAAGAAAATTCCACGTATGCTTTTTTTGGACCACCCAAATGTATTTTCCATTAGAAAAAAATACATTTTATTCAGAAACGTTAATATTAAGTGCAATGAGTTAATACTAAACATGTCCCAAAAAACTCTCATAAGTGAAAAATTCAGTTTTGCGAGTCTTTGGCGCTAATTATCATGTTTTTGAGGTTTCTTTTAGCACAAATTGTCTGTAATACATTAAATATTACTTTTAATGGATAATTAGATGTTTAAATAAATTGCTTAAACAAGATTTTATTTTTTATAGCAATTTTATCTTAGAGTAGAGTTAGAAACTCCCGGTTTTCTCTAAATTTTTTGATTGAATTTGAAAAGAAAAGTAGAATTGACTAAAAAATTGAATTTCAAACATAAATTTCACGTGAAGTTCTGATCTGAAAAATCTAATACTTTGTTTTCAGGGGTTTTTGGGCACCTACTATTAGGAAAAAAATCGCCAGATAAATCATTGATATTTTCGCACAGCTGATTGAAAAATACCTTCAGAATGACCCATGCATATACGACATTTTAATACATGATTGCTTTAGTGTTATATTATATTTTACTTACGAACAGAATGAAACCATATCAGAGAGATGAAGGGCAGTATGAAAATAGACAGCCTCATTCTGCTTGTGATACCGATCTGATTTTAATAGATTTTGCGATGCCACTGATAACGTTCTGATTTGTTTGCCTGTATATATACTAGTCATTATCTTATTATTGACAAAAATGATTATTCACATTTAGGCGGTGGGGAGGTCTTGAGAAAAAAATTGTTGCCTAATGGAAGGTTTCTTGCTATGCAATAACTAGACTTCATATACTTTTCTTAAAAACGTTATCTGTTTATGATTTGTCCATCTATTTATTGAGTTTCTCGAATTTCAAACGTGAAGTTATTAAACTAACTTCAGAAAAAACACGGTTATTATAAATCTTTGACAAAAAGTTGTAAAATATGAACTGTAGATTTTTTGAAAAAAAAAAAATTTCTTATTACCGTATTTTTTAAAAATTAATTCCAACTAACATTTTGAAACTGTGCTGAAAATTTTACCTGGATTGAAGCATTTTATTATAGTATGTCGGCAAGGACCCTTGCAAGCAATTGAATTATTCTTAATTTTCAGGCTCGAAGGTTAAACATTCGGGATGACTGACAAATCCCAAAAATTAAAATTCCCGGCACAGTAGAATTCCCGAATTGTGAAATTCTTAAATAATACAATTCATGAATTATAAAATTCCCAAATAATAAAATTCCCAACAGTTTATAATATTATCGAATTTGAAAATTCCCGATGTCATGTCCCAAGCAAAAGGCGAGGGTAGTATGGAAAGAAGGAAACGAGAGAGACCAGTGTGCTGATTATGTCAGGCTGGTAAGACCTGATCAATTATTTGTTTTCGGGTTTGCGTGCCACTTATCAGCCCAACCTGGACTGCGTCTGTATATATATATATATATATACCATTAAGCCATTTCCCTTTCGGCGAGCCTCAAGGGGTAAACGTGACACTACCCGATTCGGGTAGTGTTTCTAGGTGGATAGTTTCTTGCAGTAAATAACTACAAGTGTGGGCTCACCACACCCACCACCGCCAACAGCAATGCAGTAGTATCAGACGGTCACCCATCCAAGTACTAACCGCGCCCAACACTGCTTAACTTCAGTGATCTAACGGGAACTGGTGTTTCCAGCGTGGTATGGCCGTTGGTTGGCCGTCTGTATACAGTGTTTAAATAAAAGGTGTCATTCAGATAGTTTATATTCGACAGGTTCATTGGAAATAAGAACAGATGAATAGTGATAATGAGTACAGTAAAACCTACATCTACCTTTCTCTGCTTAAAATAGCGAGAGAGAGTGGTATTGTCGATTGTATTTCCGTTTACAGTGTAAAACACCGACGGAATTCTACCGGATGATTGTGTGAGTCACTTGGAAGTGGCTCAGGTAGTGAAAAGATGCAGACGCACTTTTCACTGGTTGTAGTGCGATAGACGGTCCTAAACAGTTACCGAATCAACACTGAGTTCTTTTCGCGGTTGTACAACACTGCAGACTTTACCCGGAAATTGAATCATAGGAGGAACGAGAGTCTCAGCCGAAGGCACTTAGTTCACAACTTGATGATTCGTTACTTAGTTCACGAAGACTTGAAGCACGCGATTCGTATGTTGAAGTTGTCAGTATGACTGCCAGGAACGTAAGAAAATTGACAGGGATGGCTCTCAAATTTTTATATATGATGGGTTCTCCATGCTAGGGATAGGGGCGATGAATACGTGCCGGAAGTCACGTACGAACTTTTGAAATTAGCACGTTCCTAACTTTTGAAATCGGCAGGTACCTAACTTTTGAAATTGGCATGTTCCTATTGATAATATTACCCGCATCTAGTTCCGCTCATTGTTTATACATATCAATATGTTTGATTACATTAGTATCAAACTAAAAGCGAGCCTACTGGGTGACCAATAATATTGAGCATTGAATGATTTACGCTAGTGAGTGTTGAGGTACGCGAGCGGCCAATATGTAAGTTCCTCTGCTGACACTCTCGGTTACCGATTACCTCATCTCTTGCTCTTTCAGGAATATGAATTCTACTTCAGTAAAACCTGTCTATGTTGGCCAGTCGCGGTTCCATCAAAATGTGGCCAACTTAGGCAGGTGGCCAACTTATAGGAATTATGTTTCGAAACCCCTGTTTTTTTCATAATACATACTAGTACGCACCTATGAATGAAATAAATAGAAAATGCGTTATTTTGAGAAGATGGAACTTTTCGAAACTTCACAGAAAAATGGCGGGATCATTTTTGTTGCAGCTTATTTGTAATGTTCTTGAAATAAGATTTTTTTCTTGAAATGAGAATACTTCAAGTGTGGATCTACGAAATCTTAAACAAACTATTCATTAGCTGAGATTGGTGACTGGAAGAGTACCTCAGCAGTTGCGCTAAATATTGTAGAGCTTCTATATGAGTTGGCGCTGGCGTACTGTCGCCGTTCACTGTTTCATCGTTGTCACTATCATAACACTCGGCATCAGTGTTCTTTTTCTGGAAAATTGATTGTAAAATATCGTAACGTGTAGTAGGTATTTCTTTATGAAGAATCAACTTAGCATCGGCGTTTATAATCTCATCAACTGAGATTACGTCATTTTGAATTTCATTTCTTCAGGAGCGTATTCCTTCAATAAATTCCACAAATTTGACTTCCATTCTGCTGCTACTTCTAAATCCGCTGCTGCTGTTTTGCCACAGAGAATCCGAAAATTAATGTTGTTTCGTCTTTGTAAAGATTCCAAACAAACGTTGCTGGCTTGAAATTTCTATATACCAAGCTTTTCTGCTATTTCTTTAGCTTTTGACTAGAGCATAGGTCGACATTTACAGAAAAACTCAAAAACCAAGCTGTTGAGCTCTTCATTTTCAGTTTTACGTAATTTGCGTTTTCATTCACTGCAGCAGTTTTCATTCCAGGATCTTCAAATCTCGATCCTGTTTTTGCCGATATTCCCAACAGTCATAGAGTAAGTCTAAAACTTCTTTCTTCATTTCAATAGTCAACTGAATAATCTTCTTTCGTTTTGTATCCATTATACAGTCGTTGAGTTTTCGTTTTAAAGAACGTTCCTATCGTTCTAAGTAGAACGGTATGTATCGAAGCGACTATACGCTAGAATGAAATATTTCTATGTCCAGTCGGTGACTAGAGATCAAATGAATTGAATCTTCACATTTCACTATTTTATGTTATCGCACGTTGACTTATCATAGGCCTGCAGCCATGACGGAGTAGGGGATGATCTACTGGTACCGGTCGTTGATCTTTGAGTGGGGCTTCTGCTGGCTAAGTAGCTTACTGAATCAATGTGGAATAAGATAAAAGAGACTATTGGAGAAGTTGAAGTCACTTGATCTCTAATCTTCAAACGATATCTGTCTGAAAATTGTAATTTACCGCTCTGCGTGAATGTCAGTGGCCAACTTCAGCAGGCTGGAATGTGTGAAAATCTTGTAAAAAGGCGACCAAGATACAAGATAGACAGGTGGCCAACTTATCGAGGAAAGATCCTATTAAAGTCAATGCAAATTTTCCGGTTCCGTAAAGACCAGTCCAACTTAGACAGGTGGCCAGGTTACACTTTCGGTTACAATGTGTCTGACCATTCACATAAGCCTTCACTTGCGCACTACATGGCGTGCTGTTTGAGGTGAATGACTTGTTAACTTTGAATCGTTACTTATCTATCAGGCATTTGCATGTACGTATGTATGGATTATTTGTTAATACTTAATTATCTTTAGGTTGATGAATTTTCTATAAGGTTCCTTTCAATTACCGTGCGTTATTAAATTATCGGTATCCTCCGAGTCTATACCCTCATGTGGTATTGCACTGCTCATTACCTTGCGGTCTCTACTTTATCGTCAGCGATGCGCTTACCATGGTTAGGTATACGATCGGATGAGTTAATTATGCGCTTGATTAAATACTCGTATATTTATGAGGAAATTGTCTCTTGGTTTTCCTCAAATTAAGAAGGGTTGCGTCTAAGTAGGCGTTATGTAAAATTTTAAAATTCAAGACGTAACACCAACAGAAAATTGTAAAAAATTTGAATTAGAAAATTCCCAAATTTAAAAAATTGAAAATTTTTGTTTATAAATATTATTCATTCATCGAAAATATAATAATAAAATATTTTGATTGAAAAAAAAATATTTTGAATCTTTAATATTTCTAAAATTATTTTTTGAATTTAAACTAATAGTAACTAAAAAATATATATATTTGGATGATAATTTTCTTCAAATACACAACCACACAAAAAAAATCTTTTTCCGTGCCTGGAGGTCGGACCATGTTGACTACATATTTTTGGGGTCGCTGAATCCTAATCCGAGGTCCAAAAAACCCCAGCACGTCAGGGTTCTGAAATAACCTCAAAAAACCTCATGAAAAATCTTGTTCCGATTCTGGAGGTCAGACCATGTTTATTATATATTTTTGGGGTAGCTGAATCTGAATCTTAGGTCCAAAAACCCCCAGAACATCAGGGTTCTGTCATAACCTCAAAAAACCTCATAAAAAATCTTTTTCTTCATACCTCGGTCGAAAGTACGTACTTTCGGCTTCAATTTTAAGGTAGAAAGCCTAAGATTTGTGCATTCGTAAGATTACACGCACGCCCTCTACAACAGCGGGAGCAAAAAATTGTATCGTGCACACCGATGAGAAAATTATAACACATATATTTTTTAAGTAATAGTCTATTTTCATTGAATTCCAAAAACTAACTTAGATTTCACAGAAAAAATTTTAATCAATACAATTTATATACATTCTTCTGAATTTTATAATAATTATTGATTTCAATTGCGAGAATCATTTTGAATTTCGCGCCAACTGCGGCCAACTAGTGCGCCCAAATTGGCATCACTGACACCGATATATGAGGCTACTGCCGCTGTCACTATTGATTTTACGTATAACCTCAAAGCTGCTTGCTTGGAATTTATCAGTGTTTTTATGTGTTTTTCAGTGTTTTATGTGGCTTTTCATATGTATTTGATGCCTGCCCCCCCCCCCCCTTCGACCAGCAGCACTCGCTCTGCTCGTGCTTGCAAATGTCGGGGGCAGGCATCAAAAACATGCATCGCAACCGGCTATAAAGAGAAGTTATTAATTTGCGAATATCCGAAGGAGGCGCTGAAGCGAGGAACGAAAGCTAATTTCTGAGTATCCGAAAGAGGCACTGAAGCTAGGAACAAAAGTGAAACATAACCGTGCAACGGGCTGTCTGCTGGAACGTGGTTTTTTTGTTTATAATAATGAAAAATGTAATTAGTAATCGTACTTTCGACCGGCTATAAAGAAAAATAGTATACACCACACGGGCAGGAAGTTAAAAAGCCCTGAACTGCGCGACATGATGCCCTCGGCTTCGCCTCGGGCATCATGGCGCGCAGTGCAGGAATGTTCAACTTCCTGCCCTTGTAGTGTAATATACTATTTCCGGCTCTGGAGGTCAGACAATGTTTATTATATATTCTTGGGGTCGCTGAATCCGAATCCGATTTGCAAAAAATCCCAGCACATCAGGGTTCTGACATAACCTCAAAAAACCCTATAAAAATCTTTTCCCGGGTCTGGAGGTCGGACCTTGTTTACTATATGTTTTCGGAGTCGCTGAATCCAAATCCGAGGGCTAAAAACCCCCAGCAAGTCAGATTTCTGACATAACCTCAAAATACCTTGTAATCCAAGGTATTTCTGTTGGATGTTGAAGCGAGATACACCGAAAGAAGATAGAATGCGTAAATCACTGCATAGATCTTTTGATGAGAAAAAAAACCGCTACAGTAGCAAAAAAAATCTGACATTAGATTTATGAGTCTGATTTTTAGATCGTCTATTCAAATCGTTTAATTTTTCAGTTCGTGAACTTGAGTCATTCGATTTTCATTCTAGTCATTTAACTAGTCATTTATTTTAGTCATTCAGAATTCTACACATCATTTTTCATATTGTAGATGTATACAATTCATTTATCTAATCATTCATTTATTCTTGGTAAGCATTCCACAAATTCAAATTCCTACCCGGGTGAAAATATTAGATATAATATTCATTTGTTTTATATAAAAAATGTATAAAACAAATGAATTTTATATATAATACTTCACACTATATATGAACTATATATAATGTTTCCGCCTGGGCTATATGCCTTTGTTTTGTGGAGTAAATAAGGTTTATGGGTTCAACTGATTTTTGTTTAATATGCGGCTAAAGTCAAAACGTTGAAGCGTTAAATAACTTAGATTACGAGGTATTTTGAGATTATGTCAGAACCCTGACGTGCTGAGGCTTTTTGGACTGCGGATTCGGATTCAGCGACCCCAAAAACATATATAAACATGGTCTGACCTCCAGATTATTGTTATTTTAAATTTAAACAATAATTTTAGAAACTTTAAAGATTAAAAATAATTTTTTTGATGAAAATATTTGATTATTTCATTTTTTTTAATACATAATAAGTATATAATTGTTTTCAATTGTTTAAATTCGGAAATTTTCTAGTTCAGCTATTTGATAATTCGGCAACTTTCTGTCGCGAATTGTATTCGGGAATTTTCAAATTCGGTAATATTATGAACTGTCGATATTTCACCTCTCGAGAATGTTCAAATTCAGGAATTTCATTATTTGAGAACTTTATAATTCAAGCATTTTATTACTCAGGAATTTTCCAATTCGGAAATTCAATTATTCGGGAACTTGAAAGTGTCGCGAATTTTATTTGACAGTTTTTTCAGTCGTCCCAAAATGTGAAAGGTAATATTGGAGAATATTTTTTGACACGCAATGGAAGTAATTAAATAAGTAATATTTAAGAATTTTGATTGAAGATCCCCCCCCCCCCCAAAAAAAATATTCTGACAAGGAAAGATCATTATTTGCGAAACGCCATTAAAAGCTCAAAAAATTTCAATACTGTTTGATGCACCACGGAAAAAAAAACTTTTTAAATTTTCTATAGAGACTATTTTGACGCATACGTGTACAGTAAAATAACATCTAAGGCAAATGTCACCGACTACGTTTTTTCGTTGTATAGCAGCTATCTGCTTATAAAAATGCAAAAAATTTGACTTTGAAACTTAATTATTAGATAATTTCAATATAACCTCCATTTTCACTTTTTCGAAATTTTTTATTTTTGGAATCATGATGTCTCATGATGTCGCAACTTCTTGTTATTGAAAAAATTTAAAAAGATTTAATCAAAAACAACAGGAATGAGTTATATTTTATAATTTTTGGGCCTATATATTCAAATTGTACAAAAATCACGTGAATAAATCAAGGTAAAATAGAGCAAGTGTGCAAATAATTCTTCTGATTCCATTATCATGGCAATGACTTGTAAATAGGTTGTTTTAGGAGGTGACGCATAATCAGACAAATGTATGTCTATATCTGAAGAAACCGTTCATTTGACATAATTGTTTTCATTCAACTAAAATAAGGTTCAAAATGACTAAAATTATTTTAAATTATAGAACGATTTATATTGGAACAAGAATCATTTCTTGGAACCAAAGAAACTCTTTGGAGGATATCCACATATAGCCAAGGCATAGTTTAGAGCCCAATATGATATATATAATTATTATCTATTTAAAAAAAAAACTGCTCATGCTCTTAAAACTTTCTGGACATGAAGTGGTCCGAGAATGCATATTTTTAGGTTGAAAATTCAACAATTTTTTCGAAAATTTAATTATTTTGAAGAAATTTCAACATTTTTGTGAAAAAATTTAACTACATTGTTGAAATCATTTTCTTAAGTATCCGCCATTGAACATTATTAACACATAATCCCGAAATAAATGTGAATTTCTGTTTCTTTTTCTATGACCCTAGTGTCCCTGACTATCTTTTTAATTGTTAAATACACTTGTTTTCTCAGAATTGATTTAAAAATTACAAAACAAAAAGCTTTCTTCTCGGATCGAATCATAGTTTCAAAGTTATAATTCCTTTTTGAATGTCCCTGAGTTTTATGTCATCCGGTAACAAAACAGTCTTGAATTAATTTCATAGCTTAAAAGTTCGATATGAATATTCACATTAATCAATAATGGAAGATTATTGAATATGCTTCAAGATGCAAAAAGGATCACTTTGCCTGATCAAACAAAGGAGGGCGTCATTTACTGTGCGACAGGTATGCCTGGCACCTGAGAGGTATAATCTCAGAACGTTGATAACAACGAAAGCCCACCGAGATCCAAAAACACTCGGCGAACGATGGCCGGATTCGTAGTACTGCCTTGAGAATAAACACGGGTATGGCACAACAGGCTTTATAGCTTGAGCGCCAGGGGTGGGACCTCCCGGGCCCCCCGCCTACATTACAACTATCAACTATCAACTACTCTATGGATTATATATAGTATTTTGCTATTGTTTGATCTGTTATAATATGTGTCTTCAAACCTAATTATAATCTGGAGTGATTAAATGCCTGATAACTCCCCCACCTTCTCTTTCCCGACTTTATTCGTTTCTTCTCCTTTCCATTTCTTTTTACTGTTAGATATTTTCCACCACGTTGGCCGCCAATTGTAACGCTACTTTTTATAATCAAATATTAAATTTTTGTGGTCTCTCTAAATTGCGCACTACGGACCCTAATCGGGATAAATGACTTTGAACAAATCAGATAGTTTTAGGATAGTTTTTTTCTAATAAACAGTTAATACAATAAAAACAACCTAAATTTTTGGGCGCCAGTCCTTGCTTGGGACAAAGGCGAACCAACTCAACTAATGTGAGTGAGAAACGGTTAAGATGCACGGAATCTATAGTTGAATTTGTTCGCCTCTGTTCCAAGCAAGGACTGGCGCCCAAAAATCTAGATTGTTTTTATTGTATAAACTATTTTTCAAACAAAAAAAACTATCCTAAAACTATCTGCTTTGCTCCAAGTCATTTATTCTGATTAGGGTCCATAGTGCGCAATTTAGAGAGACCACAAAAATTTAATATTTGATTATAAAAAGTAGCGTAACAATTGGCGCCCAACATGGGGTCAACATACCCCTTCTAAAGCAAACTAAATTCCTTTTAAAAATCGAACCCCGAAAAAGTAAAAAATAGTGCAAAAAGCATCGGGCTTGAGGTATCTCCCTGAAGGCCTCCTTCTCGAATATCAATTGATTTAAACAAGCCCTGAGGAGTAAGAACTGAAAGAGAAGCATAATCATAGAAACTTTTACAGATTTTTATAAACCTGCCGCTAATCCCGATTCGCATTAGTTTCTCCAATAGAAGGCTGTGTTTCACAGAATGGAAGGCATTGACGAAATCTACAAACAAGACGTAAACCTTTTTTGTTGTTGACTCAAATGTATTTGGGACACTGAATTCAAACTAAAAATATTATCATGCATCCCCTTCCTTTTCGAAAACCTGATTGAAATTCTGGGAGTGTACCGGTTTCATTAACCCACTTAGTCAGTCTGTGGTTTAGTATTCGGGTGAATGTCTTGGCCACACAATTTGTCAACGAAATGCATCTGTAATTAAATGGATCTTTTGCGTCACCTTTTTTGTGTATCGTAGTAGCGTGCGACACCGACCACGCGATTTTTAAGAAATTCGTAGTTTAAGCCATCTGGTCCTGGAGATTTGTCAGATTCGCATTTTTTTAAACGGAAGTCAGTTCCTCACCCGTTATCAGATTGTCCAGGAGAGGGCGTCTTGTTTTAGTGAGTGTGAAGTTTGAATCAACGGACCAAGGAGGGAAGAGACGGCTGAGATA
Organism: Andricus curvator; assembly: GCA_932195095.1. Lineage (NCBI taxonomy): Eukaryota > Metazoa > Arthropoda > Insecta > Hymenoptera > Cynipidae > Andricus > Andricus curvator. The sequence continues at coordinate 37,973 of CAKNYM010051565.1, forward strand.
CTCGCCCCATTCGACCAAATTTATGGGGTTCATAGCTGATTGTTTCGAAAATGGGTTTTCTGTAATACTTTTCTTTCTGATCTTATGTTTTACTAAGGTTGTCTTCTAGCAGCCTTGTAATCTTTGGTATCTGATTCGTTAAAATTTGAGTTATTACACTTTCGAAGCCATCTTATAGCCTGCCTCTCAGCATCTGCACAGCTTTTATCACACCATGGTTTTGAAAAGTAATTCTATATCGAAGTATCACTGATCCCCCCTTTCTTCCATGCCAGCCTCTTGAGTCACTCTTTTTATTATGGCGCTGAAACTAGTGTTTGTATCATTTATGGATCTGTTAAGGTCCTCAATCGGATGGTGGTGACTCACTATGTGAATAAATGTATCTTTGGCCCTCTCCAACCATCGCATAGATTCAAAAAACTTGGGTTTCTCTCTTTTTATTAATGCTGCCTCTGGTATTATATTTGACTCCAAGATCAGGGGCATATGATCAGACCTCGTTTTTAGGTTGAGTACCCTAAAGTTACAAACTAAGTCGGCATGAAAACTGTCGCAGATTGCCTAATCAATGACACTTGGTTTATTCGCACCATGGTAGGTGAATTGTCCGAGGTTGTTTCCTGGCAGTCTTCCATTTAGAATTGTCAAATTAAGTTGCTCCAGACATTCAATCAATTTTTTACCCCTAGAGTTAACATCTTTGTCGAGTGATTTTCTCATGCTTGCCATGTTATGGGAGAAACTGTTGTTATTTTGACATCTTATATTTCCCGTTTTTGCGTTAAAATCGCCAGCTATGAAAATCGAAAGCTGGGGGAAATTGTCCCTAACTCGATCAACTAGTTCACTCAGGTTTTCTAGAAAATTTTCGATTTCTGATTGCGGATTTGAATAAAAGACACCTACGAAGAATTAAATATTTAACGCAGTTATTTTAACCATCAGAATCTCTGGAAAACACTCGATCAGTTCATGTTTGTGAAAGCCCCTTTTCTTATACGCGATAACTAGTCCTTCCCTTGCATGACCCTCTATTTCATCCTTAATCTCATACGAAAAAGTAGATTATATTCTGCCAAACAAGGAGAACTAACATTATTCGCTGTTAAACATGATTCTGAGAAATATAAAATATCGTAGATTGTTACGTACTACAGGATGCTCGCTGCGTTCTTGAATCCAAAAACATTCTGAAAGATCAACCTTATTCGGGGATCGTCATCGGCAGAATCGTTGTCGTCAGTCCTTGTCGTTTCTTTACATCCCGTAGCCGTAGTACCAATATGTGTGTAGGTAGAAATCTGCTTTTCCGGGATTTGTGCTGAATGTAATCCGTCATGCAGTAATTTAAGCTTTGACTGATGCTTGGTTCTGGTTGACTTCGACGTATTTTCAAAATAGTCATCCAACGAGCCATCAGACTTGGAGCATGTAGAACCCGATGGAGGTCGCCCACTTCAGGGTTTGATTGTACTTTTCGGGTTTGCGAAGTTTTCAACAGCCTGGCTTGTGTGTATGTATTTCTTTCAGGCTGTCCTCCCTCAGGATGTCTTCTATTCCCTTCTTTGATAATTGTTGATTTCCCATGTATAAGCTCGTGCCCGTTATGACCGTAACCTTCCCACGACGTTCGAGTATATTTCGGGCTTTCAAGAGGGGTTTAATAGCCTCTTTTTCTTCTGGCGTGGTGTCGTTAGAAATTGAAAAACCAAGTGCTTTTAAATCCGTAGTTTTATCAAAAAATACTTTCTTTTATCGTGGAGCAATGAGTTTAATTAAAAGTGGTCTGTTTTTGCCCTGAGCGAATTTGCCAATCCTGTAAACAGCAAACCTTCCTAGCTACTTGTGGGAACAAGATGAAGACAAACCAAAACTTAAATCAAAGCGTGTCTGAGGTGTTGGGTTGTCCATTGGACGTGACGGTGGATCTTGACTTGAGTCAGAAGACTGTGGCCAAGCAGGATATTAGGAATGTGGAGCAAAGGTTGGGAGAGGCCAATCAGGCACGGGCTATATGAAGTGAAAGATCTGGCGTGTAAGCTGGATGCTATCATATTCAGTGCCAATTTTCGGTTCAGTTCTTTCCAATAGAAGTTAGAACGGCTGTCGGAAAAAAGCGAGACATGCTATGAAGAAGGCATGGTAGAAGAAGAAGGAGATGATTCAAACTGGGACCCAGACTGAAGAAGCCGTGGAAGCTTTCTCTACGCATACTGGGAAGCGAAAGAGGGAGTACACGCTGAGTCCCGTTGAGGCAGGCTCCTCTAAACCTATGAGCAAAAAGCCGATGACACGCACTACAGAAGCAGCGTCCTCAACCACAAAGAAGAGCTTGACCCAAAGCGATCCTAATAAAACCGGCTCAGGGTTCGAGCTACCCCGAGGTCCTGAAGGACCTGAAACGAAGAGTGAAACCGGATACCCTTGGTGTCAAAATCATGGGTGTCCGAGAGACGAGGAAGAGAGAGGTCTTCATCGAGGTAGGCCCTGCAGCAGGCGGCAGGGCAAAGCTGTCTTCTTCCATCAGGGGGGAAGTTGGTGTTGGCAACTCCGTGCGCGAGCTCGTTCCACGCACAGAAGTGCAAGTTGTGGACCTCGACACGACAACCGACGTAAAGGAAAGCTATGTCATCACTTTGGCGGCAAATGTGAAGTTGTGTTTGACGAAGAGGGCCTTCAGGGGACACCTCAAGGCCTACGTAGAGCTCAACGAGGAGCTGTCGGCGAGGCTTATTCGGCAGAACATCTGAAGGTGGGCTGGATGTCCTGTAGGGTCCGAAAAAATACGGGGGCTACAAGATGCTACCACTGCTTAGGCTTTGGCGATATAGGAGCGGGTTGCAAGGGTCCAGATAGGACCAAGTTATGCTGGAGGTGCGGCAAAGAAGGGCACAAATCTGCGTAGTGCATGAGCACTCCACAGTGCTTCCTCTGCGCTGCTCGTGAGGAAAATCCCCGGACTGACCATCTGCCGGGGACTGTGAGATGTGCTTCATTTAGGGAGGCGGCCCCGTCGAAGAAGCTACCCAGATGAGAATTGAAACAAGCCAAGCCCAGTCATGATGTCGAAGGGCAACGAGCCCGTTGCGCGACTTTGTCGTGCTACTGAGGACGATGCGTACATCATGGCTGGTTCCTGAATTAATGCGAGAGCGTATTCCGGGAACATTGGTTGGCAGTTATGAAGGAGTTCGTTTAGTCGGTGAGGCCGTTTGTTAGGTCAGTCCCAACACTCACATTCGTGCCTTAAGGATTAATTTCTAAAGTTCGAATGTGGTCAGAGCATGAAGCATTTTACAATTCTCCTTTTAAAAAAATCCTGTAAAGATTGACTACGCATACCACTTGAATTATAATTTCTGCTCTGTTGTTATTTTCCATGACCTTCTCTATTGTATTCCACTCCTTCTCATCGGTATCAGGAACTTTGTATGAAACTAGGTTGTTTGCTCTCGAAGATTTTTCGAAAATTGTCTGCTTCTGCTCCACGCCTTTAATCCCCTTCTCAACTATTTCGACTTACTTGTTTTGAGCAGCTAGTTTTAAGTTAAAATTCCCGATATTCTGTTGAATCTTCTCGTTGGTTTCCTTCATCCCTTTGATGTCCGCTCTGATTTTGAGGAGAATCAAGTCTGTGGAAGTGGACATTGTATCCGCAGAAAAAAGGAAACAAACTCCACTTCAACAATTCACAGTCACAAAAACAATTTATAGAACCTGAGAGGCGCCAAACTTAGACAGTCACAATCACAACTTGTTTGAGGCCAAGAAATGAGCGAGGAATCGAAGGCAGGTCTACTCACCGTGACGGTTGGCACGAGACTCCCTAAAGTAAGAAACAAATATTAAAGTAATCATTAAAAATAAAATTTGTGCTTTATTTTGCATAATCTGAATAAGTAGCCCCAAGCCGAGGCAGAGAAATAAATATAATATACATTTGATATAATAGAGTTGAACATAATGTAGAAAAGTTCGCTTTTTCGACAAAATCGAGTGCGAAGCATGAGATACGTGATGGTAATATGATCGTTAAAGCCGAAGGAGCTTTAAAAAAAAGAGAATTCGCAATCACCAAATTACAGTATTCGATACTTTGAGCTTTATTTTTAAACGATTTGTGCAGTGGGAAGAGTTTTTAATTTAAACTTGCTTAAACTTGTTTTATTGGAAATAAAAATAAATATAAATCTCAATTCACCTATAGAATGGCTCTGAAAGCAGATATAGTTATTATTTCGCAGTCAAAAATATTTTTAATGACTCAAATTAAATATTCTGCATAAGATTTGAAAAAAATCAAATTTTACATTTTTTACAATCATAAAATTATAATGGATCAATATGGGATCAATATGAATCAATATATTGAATAATTTTGGAATCTCAAATTTTTTATTTTGATTGTATAGCCTTTTACCTTATGCAAATGATACTTTGAGTTCTCTTTGAATAAAAATTGGCGAAATACAAATAATTACTAGTGAAAGTTTACAGATTCGATTGGAAAAAAGTGAGCCCCTAAAGATTATTAGAAAATGACAAATTCGAGTAGTCGATATATTTGCCAATTTAATACTGGACATCAACTAATTGCTTTATGCAAATAAATAAATGTACTTTGGACTGTATAAGAAAATTATAAAAACGTTATAAGGATGGAAAACGTGAAAAATAGAGAAGTTTAATGAAACGACGAGATGGTTCAACATTCTTAACTCTATTGAAATAAGAAGAAGGTCATATTCTGAAATTGTAAACGATACGTTAACTATGTTTTCAATTTAGAAACACTGCCTTCTGATTGTTTGAACAAGGTGAAGAAAAATAAGATTTTCTTACAATCTTAAAATAACCACGAATCAATGAGCAAAATATTTCATAATACAATAGTGAAACACAACTATTTGCCTAGTAAAAATATACAAACTGATTTAGGACTGTATGTAGTCATTTAAAAATTAATACAAATGAAAAATGTAAAAAAGAAAAAAATCCAATAAAACGACGCAGTGGTGTAACATTTTTAACTTCAGTGAAGCCATAAAAAGACCTATTCTGAAATTGTGAACGTTACCCAGCCTGTTTCCATTTTCAAAATATTGAGTTCTGATTGTTTGCATAAAGTTAAAAAAATAAGAAATTTTTTTAATTACAATTGGTTTAAGCTAGATCAATATCAGGATGAAATATTTTTTTATTTTATTTTTGAAAGTGGAAAAAAACCTCGCGCTTTCCCTTCAGATATCTTAAAGGAATATGCCACTGGATGAAGCATAGATAAAGATCATAGAAAAGGTTCGGAAGTAAATTTTAAGAAAAGGCGTGAATGAACCAAGAAAAAAAAAGATACCTCGCTGGTTTCCTACACTTTTCTCCAACACAAATATAGCAATTTGCAACAAAAAAAAACGATGGCATACTTTTTGGAAATTGTACAAATTGCAGATAGTCTATATAACTGCCTCAAATTTAAATGACTTTATTATCTTGAATAGAACTGAAGATGATATGGTTGTATATTTATGTGAAAAAAATTGGTGATATTGTAAGTTTCCCTACAACAATTGGTTTATAAATGTTTGAAGTACATTCATAAATTTTTTCCAATTTTTACTATAATTTTTGTAATAGAAAGACCGTGCTCTAAAGTTCAATGTTTTTAAATTCTGCCAATTTCTCTACTTTTAATGAGATTTCTGGATCTGTGAGCCATACAAAATTTTCTGCCACATTGGTTTCAGGCTTATGAACGTTCAACGCTTTGACCTTCAAGATGATCACTTATTCATTGAACCACCATTTTGTCTCCACTTACTTTTTTAACGTCAAAGCAACTCCTAGAGAGGGAAAGGCTCTAATTAAGCACTGTCAGTAGAATAGGATTCATCTGCTGTTGGGATGTGACTCAAACTCCCACCACACAGTGCGGGCCAGCACAAACATCAACGGCAGAGAATGATATTGATTGAATACCTAGCAGGTACTAAGTTGGAAATCCCCAATCAAGCTGATATCCCCACTTTCCAGACTAAAATTAGGAGTAAGTTCCGCGATTTGACCCTATGGTCGGAAGAAGTGAGGAGCAAGATAGGGGATGGAAGATCTGCGAAAAGAAGTCTCTCTCGAAACCAGACATATATCTTGATTCAGTTAGACCTGGTAAAGCCGGCTGTTTCAAAGATAAGAAACTCCCGGGAATACACTCTGAGACTCATACAAAGAAGAACTCAAAGGCAGGCTCGTGAAATTCCCGACAAGCTACGGTACCATACATGGGTTAGAGCACGTTGCGTATTTTCTGCCTTCAGACAAGGCATCTACAAAACGGCTTAGTGTAAATACAATTGACACGAGAACTTAGAAATATAATGATTGCGGGGGCTTCTGCAAAGAATCTAAGAAAATTCCGGATACAGCGGGCTCCACAATATCCTGGGAAAAAATCCGGAAGCTCGATGATGGCGAGTTTGCCGAAGATGAAGAAGACACACTGAATCACCTGATGGAAGTCCACTTCCCAGTTTTTCCGGGAACTCAAACTGACTGAGAAGAGGCAGGCTGAGCCCAGGAGAGGGAGAAGGTTCGCTGGAATTTTGCCGCCAAGATCATTGATATCAAGAAGGCGGAAAGGGCCATTGGGTCCCGACGATGTACCGAGAATACTGGGTACAAACCCATTGTTGCTGAGAGGCAAAAGCAATGTTGGGCTATGCGAACAGGATGAACAGAGTCAGGAAAATCGTGATAATACCCAAGAAAGACTTGAAAATTGTATTTCAGATGTAGCAGGAATGATGAAACACCCTGTGTATGGTATGCCAGTGTCAGTTCCTAACATAAGCCTTCCTATCTCTCTAAATCTAAATTAGTGAAATTACACTAATTACTACTAGCGAAATAGTTAAAGCAAAGTGAGCTGTTGAAGATAAGTGAAAAATTAAAAATCAAATTATTATAGACATTTACCAAATCGATAGTGAGAAATACTAATTTCTTAGTGAAAGTGTATACATTTATTTATGGAAGTTGGCAACCCTTAATATTAATACATTGAAGGTTATAGAAATGGAAAACGTGCCAAATAGGGGAGTTTAATAAAAAAAACACGATGATGCATCATTTTCAACTTTATTGAAACAAGTTATTACAAATCTTTTCGGTAATTTCGGATTCAAATAAAGGAGAGATTTACTTAATTGCTGAATAACATAATAGAATCAAATTTAATTCAAGCCTTGGCAGCGATAACATTGGTCTATGGCGTGGGCGGTGATTCTTCATTATTTCAACCTCTTCATCTTTATTCGATTCTGTGAGGAAAAATATGAATTTTATTATTTAGTATTTTTCGTTTTTAGATTTTAATATCAACAGGTGCCGCCTAACCCTAGAAGTTTCCCATAAGAATCACATGGGGAAAAACACATTTTTGTAAATTCCGTCCAAAACGTGAGGATGTTGCACTTAATTATTAGTTTTTTTTTTCATGGATTCTCATGACTAAATAAATTACAAAATTTTACCTATCTTTAATTTACTTTTAGTTGTTGGAACAATTTTTTTATTCAAACATTTCTATTCCCATAGAATATCGCGTCCTTTTTTAATATTATGGTCTATTTCATGAACTTGGATATTTCATTTTTCTACTGAAATTGTTTTCTTCTTGTTTGAACAATTTATATTTGTTTAAATCCATTTTTATAACGGAAATAGCTAGAAAATCCTACTTTCCTTCTAGTTTTTTTAACAAGTATCCAAATCTTAGCCTAACCATCACTTTTTTCAAGACACCTAATATTGTCTAAACAATTTTTATTTGTTTAAATATATACCATTAAACCATTTCCCTTTCAGGGTAGGCGTGACACTACCCGATTCGGGTAGTGTTTCTAGGTTTTTCTTGTAGTTATAAATAACTACAAGTGTGGGCTCACCACACCCACGATGTGCCAACAGCACTCATGTCAGTATTCTTGAATGGTCACCCATCCAAGTACTAACCGCGTCCAACGCTGCTTAACTTCAGTGATCTGACGAGAACTGGGTTTTTCAGCGTGGTATGGCCGTTGGTTGGTATGGCCGTTGGTAAATAATTGATTATTTTGTAATATCGCGAATTAATGGTATTATCTGCATGCCTTGGCCTAATTTATGAATGTGACGACTAAATTATTTAATTTTAGTTGTATATTTATTGTTTACACTACTTATAATTGTTTAAATATAACTTTTCACAGGAAAAAGACAGAGAACTGTTCGTTTATCAGATAATAATTTTTTTTGAACAAATAAAAATTAATTCAATTATTAGCAATAGGTTAGAAAATAAAATAATTGACTCTTCAACTGTTGAAATGCTCAAATATCGATACTTAACAATTTGAATAAAAGAATATATTTTTAAAGTTAATTAAATGGACCATAGTATTAATAAAATGCCATTAATTCGCGATATTCTATAGAAATTAAATTGTTCACATAAACAAAAATTGTTCAAACAATCAAAAATTAATTAATGAGTACGTAAACTCTTGTAATTCATTTGTTCATGAGGTTTTATGGCAAAATAAGAAATAAAGTAATAATTAAGGGCTATATTCCAAAAAATTCTCATTGCACTTTCACAGGGTAGTTTTTGGGGCACCATCAAAGGGGTTAAGGGGGGTTCAAATTAAAAATTGATCATGGATTCGTATTCTTCGAAGAGTTTTTTCATAAGGTCATGGAAGTATAGCCGATACTTTATTCTACATTTTCACGTTTTGGACGGAATTTACAATAATGTGTTTTCCCGATGTTCTTCTTATGGGAAAATTCAAGGCGGTGGACGGCATCTGCATGGAAAGCAGCCACCAACAAAATTGGAAACTTTTGTTTTTTTGGGCCAACCTAATGTACATGTACATGTATAAAAGTACTACTTGCTATTATTAATATCAAAAATAATTGCAATAGTCATACATTTCCGAAATGACAAGCTAATAAACCCCTTATTAGTGGTCATCCACCATTTATTTTGAAATTTTTGCCCCCCCCCCATGTAAAATACAAGAGATTTAACCCCCCGCCCCTTCCCGTTTTACTATGATTTTATAACTATAGGGAATGGACATACATATAAAATATACACTTCGTTAATTGAATACGCGTAAAACCTTAATAAATGTATTCTTAAACAAAAGAATGTGATAATAACAATATATGGACGTCTACATGAAAATGGCCCTTATGGTCAGTTTTACTTTTGGAGATCTTCGCGTTTTCCAAGTTGATGTCAAAAGAATTATTTTTGTATTTGAGTAAGCGATGTTACTGGGACCTACAGTGAACCAATTGGGTCTTTACTCATATTCAGATAGTAACCGGAAGTAGGTATATGTCATGTTGAAAGAAAAAATATAACGTGTGTGCTTATGGCAATTGCCAAGTTTAAATGCGTTTTTGTCGAAAAACGGTTTTTCTAAGTCCCAACTGCAAAAATGCCCCGGTGACTCATTTTCAAACTTAGAGGATTTATTTTGTGCCTAGAGTGCTGGAAATGAATCCGACTATATGCCCCTATACGTAACTCCACACAAGCTGTAAGAGCCCTTTTCATGCGGACGCCCACATATGTATTTAGGTTTACAAACGTAAACTTTTATAACTTCTGCAGGCCCTAAAACGTTGTCCGAAATCAAAATGTGCGCAATGGGAAATTAATTTTATTTTCTCAGCAAAATTTCTTGTTTACTCAAAAAATATTTTTTAAATATTAAAAAATAAACGTGAATGTTTATTCAAACAATTTTTCTTCAGTCTATAAATTATCAAAATTTCGACTTATTAATCAAAAAGATTTTTCCAGGTTTTGGACGCAAACAAAATTTTGTTGCCAAAGGTATTGACAATGAAAATTTTATGTTACAACATAATCAATATTTTTCTCGTGAACGGCTTAACGGATTTTGACGATTCTCACGTTGAAATTTTTGTTTAAAAACGATAATTCCAGAAATGTTCTCCTGAAAGAACAAATTTTTTGCGCTCAGAGCATGCTGTGCGTCAGTCGATTTAAAAGAATAGTAATTACTATTCTTACGAATAAAGTTCTATTTGTATATGAACGATTGATATTTTTCCATGGAAATTCAATGTTTTTATATTTGAAAGAAAGATTTCTGGAATATACGTTTTTAAACAAAAATTTCATCGTTAAAAATCATCAAAATCCACTTAGCTATTCACAATAAATATGTTGATTAGATTGTGACATGGAATTTTCATTGTTAATAAGTTTTGAAACAAAAATTTCTTTCCGATCAGAACCTGGGAAAATCTTTCAGAACAACTCAAATGTGAAATTTAACTGTTGGGTTGAGAAAACATATTTTTGAGATGAAAATTCGAGCGTTTTATAGAAAATTCAACTTTCTGGTTAAAATTTGATTATTCTTTCCAAAATTGAATTAGCTTGATAGAAAAGTCAACAGTCTAAATTCAGTTAGCAAACATTATTCAAGAACGGTGGGAGGGAGCTTAAAAATGTACAGACCTCAAACAAAGACGGGCACGTGGTTCAAAGTTTATGAAAAGGTAATATCAACACGTGACTTTGGGGGCAGGGAGTTTTATATATGTGATTAATCTGGGATAAAGGACATTTTATGTATAGCCTCAAAATACCCCTTAATTAACAAAAAATTGAACGCTCAAGGCACAATTCTATATCATACTTATTTTAGATTGTATTTTAGTTTCTAAATTACCCGCTGGACGAGGAAGCTTATGTGCCAAATATCCGCGTCCGAACACCACTGCATGTACCTACGGACTTGCAAAACGCTTCCACCCAACTTTCATATATATTCCTTTATAAGCTCCATGCTGGGACTTCAATATATAACCAGGCTTAATCGTTCCCTCTGTCTGTACAAAAAATTTTATTTTAGAGCTAATTTCAGGTATTAAACTAAGACCCAGAATAAATAGTCTTGAATGGTACTAGAGAGAGAGACCACTGGGTGGGAATCCCAATTCATTTGTTTCACATTGAAAATAACAGCATGAAGTTATGCTATTCAAAATACAGACACTCTAAAAATGATACCGTAAAAAGAGATCTCTAGTCTTTAGAGCGCATGGTCCAACTGATCCCGTAAGAAAAATGTAGCCATTAGTCATTTCAAAAATATAAAAATATCATTACCTAGAACTACATAGAAAAAAGATGCCTCAGATGGTTCTCCTCCATATTTTTGTATGCACATATTATATTTATCAAATGCGTACGTGTGTACGTGCTCACCATTCTTCTATTTAGTTACAAAATTCTTTCTCAAATATGAGTCAACTAACAAAAGTAAAAAGTACAAATTCTTTTAGCACTTTATATTATGAATTCTCATCCATTTCAGAACTTCTAATTTAATAGTTTAACATGATTTGAAACTGAAAGTATTTGTTATTTTGTATAGACAATTTTTAAGCTTGCAAAACTGTCATTCATTGTTTATTAACTTTTATGTTTTTTTCCTTCGGAGCAACGAATTCCTTCTTTTAGATAACCAACACAAAATTCTTAAACTTTCATAATCGCCTACTTCATTTTACTTTTTATAACATTCATTTCATAATTGGCCTTATATAATGCTTATTTTACGTTTTATTATGTATTTTGCATATATGATGCTTCATCAAGGTACAATTTTTGGAAAATGTGAAGTCATCTCAGGCATCTCTCCCCTACTGAAACTTGACAATTTTTCATTAAGTCGAGAAAATGATACATTCATAGTTTCGCGCCTTAAATTTATCTTTGAAGAACTTTACGGGGAGAGTTTTCTTACTAAATTAACACTTTTAGTAAGCTCAGGTCTTCTCAAGCTGAGGTACTAACATCATTAGCTTTCCTAAAACAGTGTAGGGAAAATAGCATCATCCCAAAATTCTTACAGTTGAAAACCCATTTGGGAACATCTAAATTCAAATCAATTCTACATAAAACAAGTTTGCTTCTCTTGAAAGAAAGAATACAACATACCAAATTTTCCTTGCACACTACCTCCAAAAAACTATAAAAATGTCCCCTTTTCCTATTAAACACTCTCAGATTTGACATTTGTTCTACATTGGACCGCACATCATTTGACCAATCCCAACGGATTAAAGATTTTTGCACTCAAAAACAAAAAATAAAATTTGACAAATTACTTTCAGTAAGGCACGCACCATTAACTAACACAGTAAAAAACATCTCTAACCATCCTCTCAGCAATGAAATGATTTCAGCTTTATCTGAAGGAAATCACTTCGCAGTTGCTCCCTCCAAAATCTCGAAAAGAAGAAATCATCAGTAATTTGGAATCCAAAATATATGTATAACCTTCCACACGAAAAAGCTAATGACATACGGCGTAGGACGGCCAACATCTGACGCCAAGCTCAACTTCCCTCCTCAAAACTTAACAAAAAACAAAAAAAAACAGCAATCAAAGAACTCAATCAGAATAAAGACATCATAAAATCACCGGCAGACGAAGGCAACACAACAGTAATAATGAATAAAGAAGACTCTAACAACAAAATCATGGACCTTCTCACTGTATATATATACCATTAAACCATTTCCCTTTCAGGGTAGGCGTGACACTACCCGATTCGGGTAGTGTTTCTAGGTTTTTCTTGTAGTTATAAATTACTACAAGTGTGGGCTCACCACACCCACGATGTGCCAACAGCACTCATGTCAGTATTCTTGAATGGTCACCCATCCAAGTACTAACCGCGTCCAACGCTGCTTAACTTCAGTGATCTGACGAGAATTGGGGTTTTCAGCGTGGTATGGCCGTTGGCTGTAGATACATATAAAAAACTTGAAAAAGACCCCACATAAACAATACTCGAAAAAACAAAAACCCTTCTAAAAGACTCAAAACTTGAGAGCGAAACAATATCTAAATTAATACCTACTAATCCCATCTCTCCAAAACTTAACGGACTTCCAAAAATCCACAAAAACAACATCCCACTCAGAGCGATCGTCAGCGCAATAAACTCACCAACTTACAACCTGGCACACTTTCTCGCCAAAAAACTGAATCCTCTTACAGGAAACTCTATCGCACACGTCCAAAACTCTCTTGAATTTATCAAAAAGATACAAAAAATTCAAGTTCAACCCCAAGACATCCTAGTGAGTTTCGAATACTGTCTCACTAATACCTACTTCTCTTTCAATAACCAATTCTATGAAAAAACTTTAGGAGCAGCAATGGGATCTCCAGTCTCACCTGTAATAGCCTACATATTTATGGAAAATGTAGAAACTGAAATCTTCAACAAATCCAAGCGTAAACCGTAATTTTGGTGTCGATACGTTGACGGCACTTTTTTTATCTGGAGACATGGACTAGATGAACTACACAAGATCTTCGATTTCATCAATCAATTACATCCTAATATCCAGTTCACCATGGAAATTGAACAAAACGGAAAATTACCTTTCTCGGACGTACTAGTTTACAAAAAATCTGATGACACATTAGGACATGAAGTTTACAGAAAACTAACCCATACAAACAGATACTTACATGCCTCCTCCCACCACCACCCATCTCAAAAGCAATCGGTCATCAACTCCCTTGTATAAAGAGCTGTCTCTATAACAGATTAAGATAACTTACAAAAGGAACTACAAAATGTTAAACAGATCCTAATACAAAACGATTTCACAAACAAACAAATTAATAACGCAATGAGAAAATACACTCAAAACACAAGTCAACACAACCCACTAAAGAAAGAGAGAGAAAAACTATCACCATCCTACCCTACATTCAACGTATCACAGAACAAATAGGAAGAATTCTCAACAAACACAACATTCAAACCATATTCAAACCACCTGCGAAAATAGGACAACTCCTAAACAACCCTAAGGTTGCAAAGGCACCTTTCAGTTATACGGAAGTATATAATATCCCCTGTGCTTGTGGCCAAGTCTATATTGGAGAAACCGGGAGCGCGGTGAGCCAACGTGTGAAGGAACATGAGAGTAAAGTCAGGCTAAAACATTTCACGCAATCAGGACTAGCTGAACATCATATTGAAACGGGACACAGCATTTTATTTGACAAAACAACCGCCATCGAAAAAACGTACAATATTTTTCCAAGAAAACATAAAGAAGCAATCGAAATCTCAAAAAACCCTAATAAAATCAATAGGGACAATGGATATAATACTAATTCGATTTGGCTTTTCGTCCGCCCAGGGTTTTAGGAAAAGACTTGATTGGCCAATTAGGTTCGTTCAGTCCCCACCATGGAGAACTCTGGCCAATCACAGGCATCGTAGAGAATACATATATAAGAACAACATAACCTGAAACTTCAGTTTCACGTCAGCCCTGAAGAAGTTAACTGCAATGTTCACGAAACGTCGGCAACATTCATAGTTTCGCACACGGTCGAAGCCCGAGAAGCTTTAAATTAATTATAACGAATCATCGTGAAAGCATTATATCTATCAAAGATAGTTAAATCATCAAGCAAAGAAGATTAATGTTTAACCAAACAGTTCCGTTTTTATCCAAGAAAGATACATTTTTCACTAAAATAGACGAATTTTTAAACTAAAACTACTTGCAATTGACTTTACAATACCAAAATATGAATTTCAAACAACAAGTGAATTTTCTAAGAAAAAGTTAAATTTCCGACAAAACAGTTGAATTTCCGACCAAAAAGGATGACTTTTTAAGAAAATTGTTGAATTTTGAACCGAAAAGTTGATTTTTATCAAAGAAAGTTGCAATTTTTACTAAAATAGATAAATTTTCAAATCAAAAACACAATTTTTTGAAAAAGTAGTTGAATATTCATCAAAAAAATGTTTCAGTCTGACTTTGAATTTCTTTCATGTCGAATCATCTGAAGAATTTCAGCTATTGTTAGTAATTTTGATTGAAATTCTAGTATTCATTCTCTTAGGTGTTGAAAGAAAAACCGTAAAATAATTTGTGAATAAATCATAAAACTTAGAAGATATATCAAATTGAGAACCTTGGCCCTTTTTTCTCAAACTTTCATAACTTTAGCGATTTTAATTCTATTAAGGTGTATCTTTTTTAATTCTTTATAATAGGACGCAGTTTCGAAAAAATATTTTTCAAACTAAAAAGGTTTGAACAACTTCTTGGATTCTCCATAAATTGATTTCTAAACTGAATTTCTGAAAAAAAAAAACTTTTATTTTTTTAATTTTTGTATATAGATAGCTTACAATGTTTTCTACAAGTTTTCTACGAGATTTTTCACGTTGTGTGCATCGTTTTGGCGTACGTTTTTAATTATTTCTCAAAAACAAAGGGAGATCTCAGATTGATATTCACAGGGCTTGTATAGGACATTGTGAGTAATCTATACAAGAAACATGAAGAAAATAAACAGTGGGTTGTTGTCAGAAATTCTGATTAAAAATTAATTTCTGAAAAATCCCAGATGTTTTTGAAATCTTTGAGTTCAGAAAATACTTTTTCAAAACTGCGTCCTACAAATATTGGAAAAAAATACACCTTGATATCTTTGAAATTCTTCATATGATTTGATATGAAATCGTTCTATATTAAAACCAAAATATTAGTTTTTAATAAGAAATAAATGTTTTACGAAGATACTTGAAGTTTCAATGAAAAAGAGAAATTTTGAACCAAATAGTTGCATTTTCTTCCAAGAATGATGCAATTTCTACTGAAATGAATGAATTTTAAAATTCAAAAGACAAATTCACAACAAGGAAAATTGTTGAATTTTCATCCAAAAAATATATCAGTCTGAATTTATAAATTAAAATACGAGTCTTGAATGAGAAGTAAAATTTCTACGAAGATACCTAAATCTTCAATGCAAAAAGATAAATTTTCAAGAAAACAGTTGAATTTTCAACCAAAAAGAATGACTTTTTAACAAAATTGTTGAGGTTTCAAGCAAATGATAAAATTTATAATTGAAACATTGATCTTTAGAAGGAACCAAATGCAAAAAAAATTGTTATAAATATTATTATATTATATATATATTATTATATATAATATTATTATAAATATACAAGGCAAATCAATTACTGGCAAGTAAATTATATGAGGATTACCGCAAAACTTTCATAAACAAAATGAAACAATTTCAAATTAGAATCGAAAATTTTGAAATTCATTCTGCTTGACTCAAAGTTAAAGTTCAAAGTTAAAGAAATTCCCTGACTCTTGCAAGATGTATCTTCCCAATTCGTGATTTTTCCTTGACGAATAAAATTTCCTGTCTTTTTCAAAAATTTTTGTTGGCTTTATTCATTTTTTACTCACCAGGTTTCTTTGGCGCGTAACGTTAAATTCATATTAAATTTCTGTACAATTCGTAAAAAACAATCATAACAATCGTAAAAAAATCTTTTGATCCCTTCGTTCTGGATACTATTCACTGGTATGGAAGAGTGGGGTATGGTGCCGGTGTGGGGCATGGTGTCAATTACAAAAAACGCCTCATATTTTGAAATACTTGAAGCATGAAAATATAGATTCTAATAAGGAAAGCATTTCTTTAAACTTCTGGTGTCATAAGATGTTTTTATGAACGTTCGAAATATATCAAAATTAATAGAATCTTGCAACATGACATACGAGACATGATGTCCGAAACATTTTGTGAAGATGATAACAGGTCCGTAATTTGACGGATGATGTAGAAAAATTCAGAAAGTTAGTTATCTTGTGAATCTCGTAAATTCAATATTGTTCTCACCGTTATGTCTGTTCTGTCTAATAAAATTCGAGGTTGTTAATAATAAAGTTATACAGATAATGCAGGAAATCGAAACGTGATATGAAGTTAGATTTAATGATGATACAGTGAGTACTTAGTTCACGTTTTATTAATTTGAAAGAGACCAGCATGTGAACCTTGAGGTTATAACCTAACAATCTTAAAACTTATTTTAATGAAATAAAATTCATTCCTTATTATAGTTTAACATTTCAAGATCACTTCAAGCAATTCTCTTTATTTATTAGGGTGGTCATCATTACATGGGTTGGACAATAACTAAGTAAATAGGATTTCGAATATTATTGATCAATGACTCTTTCGCATTTTTGCGTGTTTGGTACCTGTCCGTAAACAAGATATCTGTTAGAGACAATTGCATATATTCACACGCTGAATAGAATTTTAACGGAGTAAGATGTTATAACTAGGTTTTGCGACATACTTTACTTTGATTGATAAGAAAACTCTTATATAGTGTTGATCATGTCTCGACTAATTTTTTTTCGTTACATCATACTTTCAAGAATTATTATATTGTATACTTCTTATTCCCCAATGTTCATATTCTTGAAATAAACCGGCAGTGATATGACGGACACCATGCCCCATGATATAGGGTACGCAGTCCGAAATGCAAGACCAATGAATTAATTGAATATTAAATAATTTCGTAGTTGAAAAACGGTTTTGAGTAATGACATATGTAACCTGATGATGTGAGCTTTTCATCAAAAAATCCAGGTCCGTCAAGCTAGCACCTCCACAATGGAAATTTACATTTTTCA
>CAKNYM010051565.1:60568-101163 GCA_932195095.1 Andricus curvator
AAAAATGTAAATTTTCATTGTGGAGGTGCTAGCTTGACGGACCTAAAAAATCCGGACATCAGAATAAGATCCCAATTATAATTTACAGGACATTTCATTCAAAGCCCGGCACCATACCCCACTATCCCCTAATTATTGTTTTAGACTGTTTTAGCTCATTGTTTACAATTTTCAGGTCTATATGAAGTGTACATTCGCTGATGCCATATTACTCCGACACGTCGCTGACCATCGAATACTTCATCTCTATTCTCAAGAAGTTCTCGCGGGTCTACAACTGCATCTGTAATAAAAATAAAGTTGACAATTATTCTAAAGTCTAGAAAATTTGAATATATAACTACTGTATCATACTCAATTCCAAGTATGCTAATAACATGCCTCGAACTCACGCTACTATTGACAGTTTTTCACAAATCAAATATATAATCAATAATTTCAAGATTTAAAAATTTTCAGAAACTAATACTATACTAACTAATAGTATAAAAAAATTTAAATGTATTTTAAAGGATCTGGAAAATATTGACGTATTTAAAAGATTTCAAGAATTTTAGAGAACTTCAGGGATACACGAAATGGAATGAAATGAAATACTTTTAACAATTTTAAAGGATTTCAAAGAATGCATTGTATCTTCAAAGCATTTTTGTTACCTAAAACACAATATTTTATTAACAAATCATCTTGAGTGTTTGTGGGATTACAAGGGATTTCACAAGATTTAAGGAGTTTCTTCAATTCCAAGAGATTTCAAGCTATTTTAAAAAGTTAAGGATTTTTAAAAGATTCCAATAATATATCGAAATTTCAAAGTTTATATGGAATTTGAATATGGAATTTGAATTTCAGAAATTTTAAAGGATTTTAAAAAGGTATCTAGGATATCAATTATATTTGAAGGATTTCAGAACAATTCCAACAAGTTTCTATAGAACTTTAGAGAATAAATGTTGTGAAAATTAATTTAAATGAATTTCAAAGAATTTGAAAGAGTTAATGGTATTTCCAAAGGTTCCATTGCATTGAACGAGATATCTAAGGATTTTCAAAAAATTTCGTAGGATTTCAAAAAATTTCAAAGGATTTCAAAATTTTTATCCGGGGTATCAGAAATATTAAAAATATTTCAAGGAAATGCGACGGAATCTAGAAAACCTCATAAAAAGGATTGCAAAGAATTTCAGACATTTTAGGGTGTTTTCAATGATTCAGTGAATTTAATGAGATTTTTCAACCAATTTTGTAGGATTTCAGGAAAACACAAATGTTTCTAAAGGATTATCCAGAATATCAATAATATTTAGAAATTTTCAAAGAGTATTACGTGACTCCACAGTAATGTTAAAGATTAATTGTTGTCATATTTTTCCAAGTGATAAAAACTGTTATTCTATAAACAATATTTATAAAGGAGCGCACATTTCCACCTTAATATTCACCTCAATATTCGTTTAAAGAATTAATAGCTTCCATCAATTATGAATACATATGACAGCATGGAGTCCACGAGGAGGCATTTCTAGGTCATTCCGCAAAAAATTAGGCTTATTATTGAAAAATTCGTGAAAATGTGCATTTGTTTATGCGAATTGTTTATCAAATAAAGAGTTTTCGCAATTATGAAAAATATGACAGCCAGGGGTCTTTAGCAAAACATTTCAAGTTGATTCCGCAATAACAAATGAAGCCTATTAATGAAAAAATGGCTAAAAGGTGGATTTGTTTATAAAAATTGTTTGAATAATTATCAAACGGCAGTTTTTCCTAACCAGTTTCAAGTGTGTATTATTATCTGTCATATTTAATATAAAATTCATGAATTTAAAATAGCTGATCATTGCCAATAAAAAAAAATGAGTTCAGTTCAATAGTTTAATTATAACATGATTTGGCAAATATATAAAACTCTGTCCAGTTATCGCTTATATCCGCTTCTCTTGAATAAGTTCCATGTACTCTATAAAACTTATTTTTTCCGTGTATCATTGAAAGTTGTACATATGTCACACATAATGACGAAATAAAATAATGTCATTAACAGTTCACGCAATTTGAAATACAAATGTACCTTCCCTTTAAACTCCTTTTCATTCCTTTTTCACTTTATTTTCATTCGAAGGACGAGCTCAGATTCCTCGATATCGGGTCCCGAAAGGTTATGCACATGAACAAAAGCATGCACCTTAAGTCTTCTGTTCCGCGACTTCATATCCCACGCCGTCAAGGTGGTCGCGGAATACTGAATCTTGAATGTGTTCACAACAGGATTATTCTGGGTACAGCACATATAGTCGCAAATGGACAAGACCCTCTTCTTAAAATGGTCAGGATATACGAAGAAGTGGGCAAAGGGGCGTTTCTGTACAAAGCAGCGGAGGAGTCTGCTGAAACACTCGGGCTTGACTTCAATATCAGGGGTGAGCAAAATGCATCAAATCTTATCCATCTCGAATACTCACTCCTGAAGGCCTGTATTGATAAAGCACAGAAGAAAAGCTTCCGCGAACAGCTCTTCGACAAGAGGATGCACGGCATATTCCACAGAAATATGGAGATTCAGTCGATGTCGTATGAGCTAACGTTTGCTTTCCTTAAATCACCCGTATTGAAGTCGGCACGGAGGGATTCATTTTGGCATGTCACTCTGACGGCATGAACCCAAATAAGTCTCCGCTAAACGGTCCTAGAGAAATAGAGTCAATACTCGAAAATGAGAAGTGCCGCATATACTGCAACTTCATATTCTCGACAATTGTTTCTGTTGCGCACTCGATGCCTGACATAGATCTCCTTGACTTTGAGAAACGAACCATGATCGTTATCGAATTTTCGCAACCAGCTGACAAAAACGTCACAGCCAAGGAGAAAGAAAAGGGAGGGAGGTATAAAGACCTAATAAGGGAGTTGCGACGGTTATACCCGGAATATTCTGTTGAGCTAATCGTCTTGATCATCGGCGCTCTTGGAGGTGTCAAGGTTTCACTGGTTAATAGCCTGAAAAGCACCCCTGCGTGTCAACAAAATGCACACTTGCGGGGGAAAATGCATAAGGCTGTCGTCCTTGGGTCGCTTTGTCTCATGCTCGTGAGACGTGTTAACAGCTGAAAATTTACGGCGATTCCGCTAGGAGCGAGTGCAATTTTCAAGATTAGGACCCGCTCTCAGAAAAATCCTGCGGTTGTCTTTCTGACCAGCATATAATATATATATATATATATATATATATATATATATCACTTTGTAACTGGTGGGAGGAATCATGGGTTTATTAGACTATAGGTCTGGAATTGGTGAACCCGAGGGGCTGCATCGCGAGGTGTAGCTACCCTGGGGAACTAACGGACTCTAGTCGGTGGGACTTGAACTAAGGAGCGATCCTTCCAGGGGTAATAGCAAAGACTCCTGGAATGTCGAGGGTGCAAATTCTCATGCTCCCAAGTTACAATGTGATCCCCGTATCAAGGGCTGAATGTTACGAGGGCTAACAAATCCTTGAACACCCCGGCCAGGCTCCCTCAACAGAGGCAAGCAGGCCGGGGTCTCAAAGAAGGTGTCCTAACGGAAACCTTGAGACACTAGTTCGAATCTCATAATATGTAAAACAGCCCCTTGCAAGTAAGGCTCTACGGGGGGTGTTTCTTATTTCCCTAACTTCTCATGGGACTGAAAATGAACTGCACACGCAAAACAAATCAAACTAAGAACAATGAGGGGTCCTTTCCGGTGGAAAGTGCAGATAACGGAACTCTCCGTAAGGAGGAGGCAACGTAGCGGATCACAATGAAAAATACCGCAAAGCGCGTCTCGCAAAGGGCAGCCAAGGCACCCCACAGGGGGCAGTGGCTGTGGAAACTACGCCTGAAGCAACTTCTCAGGCTTATCCTATAGGCAAGAGGAAGAAGAACTCCAGAGAAACTCCCTCAAACAGAGAGTTGAATCAGCAGAAGGCCCTGGAAACACAGGGCCTCACTTTCCCGCAGATGACTAACAACGTCTTGCTAAGAGTTCTCGTTGCGTCGGTTTATCCTGAAACATGTCTAACTCTCGAGTAGTTGGACAGGCTGATGGAGAAAATCCCTAAAAAGATTGATGCGTTATCCCGCGAGGGGGGCACCCCCAGATTCAACAATATCTTCATCAGGTCGGGGCCATCGTAGCGGAGGCCGCAGACATTTGATCGTGAGATCAACCGTAATGATTCCCGGTATCCCCGAGAATACGACAACCGCTCTGGAATTCCTGAGCTTCTAGAACCCGTCACTACGAACCGATTCGTGGAAGGTATATTCCGAGAAGCAGGGATCCAGGCTGAAGGGGAGAGGCCAGACGCATGTCAGTGGTGCATACAGGGCTTGCCCTAATCCAAGAACCCCGGTTATATAGAAAAAGGATTAGTGGCTGGTCAGTGTGTGGCACCATATATAAGGGGCCGCGCGATTGAACGCCAAGGGTATGGATGCGATCTTAATGCCTAAGCGCTGCTACAGGGATCTCAACGTTATGAAGGTGAGACTCGGGGCAGAAACAGACAGAGGCTTGAGATTGGTATTCCATCAGCTTATTTCGCGGGCGATGCATGGGGAACTCACCTCCCAGGGAGGTGGAGACTCTAATTCGGCACTGCCAGGACAACAGGATTCCTCTGCCATTGGGCTGTGATCTAAAATCTAACTATACTGTGTGGGGGAGCACAAACCTGAATTCCAGACTAAAAACAGGAATGAGGTTCTTGATTTTACTCTATGCTTAGATGTGCTGAGGAGCAAGGTAGTGGGCTGGAGAGTCTCAGATGATCTTGCTTCGGTAAATTCTAGGAAAACCGGTGGTTTCAAAGAACAGAAACCATAGAAATTCTCTTTGAGACTCATATTAAGAGGGTAAGAGTCCCAAAAGTGTATTTTAACATCAATTGTGTCTGCGTGCTCCGATATCCTAGACGCCAGCTCGTTACTTCGAATAATGGACTCGCCTGCATGAGACGCATCAGATAAATCCAGCAGCTCAAGGATTAACAAGAGGAATTATATATAAAACTGAAACTGTATATGTGCGAAAGTTTGTACTTTGTTGCAAATTGCATTGCGAGGGCAGGGGCCTCATCAAATAATTCGACGATTGAAGGATGAAATTTGACGATTGGAGGAAAAATCGAAGTAAGTGAGTCTCTTCTCCCTGATTTCTCAATCCTAAACACAAATGAAGATTGAAATGAGCCTGGCATTTATTTATCTTTTCCTATCAAGATAAGTCAAGAACCAAATAAATTGAAAAGGCGTAAGAGTCAAATAACAGGTCAAGTGCATAGATTTATTGAGTCTATAAATGGTGAAGTAACCATAAGTAAAATAGAGAGCAAGCTAAAAACAAATAGATATTTGGGGAGCGGAGTGAATTCCAGGATAAATATCACACAGCGATAGAGTTAGCAAACCACAGGTTAGCAGCAAATAAAAAAGACATTCAAGCTCCTTCATCCGAAAACAATTAACAGAATCATGCGCCACAAATCGCGTCGGTTTTGGCCAGGTCAATCAATTATAATTTTCCATTGTTAGGTTTGCCAAAGCTCAATGGGAATTTTGACAATTGGCTTTCAATGCGACGGTTCACACAAATCATATGTTCCACCAGTCATAAAATTGCAATATTTACGCGTTTCGTTGGAAGGTGATGCTTTACAAATAATAAGTACAATCTCGACTTTAGCTAATGACAATACCGTAGCATGGGAATTGCTACTATGTGGGTATGATAACAAACGACTCATCATAGATACACATATGAAACAATTGTTAGATATACCTGCAGTGACGAAAGAAAGTCATTCAGCACTTTGGTCACTCATGGACCACAATCAAACTTAACGCAAGCTCTCAAGAATTCAGATCAAGCAGTAGATCAGTAGACTCAATAGTAATCATACAGAAACAATGCGAACTTTAGATCAGCTGAATAAATTCTTAACTAACAAGTGCCAAACTTTAGAATCAGTTGATAAAGAGACATCTAACATTCATCATTCAAACAAAGGTTCGAACTCAAAAAAAGATAAAAAGGTTGCTCTTGCTCCAACGTCTCAATTACTGTGCGTAATTCATAGTGGAGCTCACTTTATCGATCATTGTGAGGAATTCAAGAAGCTTTCGATTCCATCACGAATTTCTGAAGTTCAGCAGACGTAATTATGTTTGAACTGTTAAGGAAAACGGCATTTCAATAAAGATTATAGAGCATTTTCATGCAAAAGATGTAGATAACGTCACCATACCTTACTTCATTTAGAGCGATATACCTCTTCTGACAAGAACACGAATTTAGATCCAAAAGAATCTCAAGCAGTTACAACCATTTGTGCACAACAAGAGTCATTGAGTCGAACAAATGACTTTTCTCAGAATTCAAACTAAGAAGTAAGGACGGGGATAACAGCATCATCTGTTAATTGTAGCTTTCAACAACAAAAGGCATCATATGTTACAGTTTTGTCGATACAAGGTCTCAACCTAACATGATTACGACAAAGCTGCCTACTCGCCTCAAAATACCTAGTAGAGAGGTAGATATGTCTGTGATTTCAGTAGCACCAGTGGAAGGTGGAGTTAACAAATCAGCTTAAGTTAAAATCAAATCAAAATTAGATAATTTTACAGAAAATTTACAATGTTTAGTCACAGCTCAAATCACAATAAAGCTACCACAAGTTCCTTCAGATAGACAAAAATCAAATATTTCTGGGAATATAAGGCTTGCTGATCCTTGCTTCGAAAAGACTAGTGACATCGATTTACTTATAGGAGCATTAGTATTTTGGAA
Source organism: Andricus curvator (assembly GCA_932195095.1). Taxonomy (NCBI): domain Eukaryota; kingdom Metazoa; phylum Arthropoda; class Insecta; order Hymenoptera; family Cynipidae; genus Andricus; species Andricus curvator. Next base: position 67,385 of record CAKNYM010051565.1, read on the forward strand.
GGTTATCGACGGAGTACAAATCAATCTGGGGAAAAATAAGTCTCTTTCACAAAAAACTAAGTTCGGCTGGATTATTGGTGGTGACCGGACTGAAGAAAGACATTCAAAAACACTAACGGCATGCAATCTGATTACACTCGATAAACAACAACAAAAATTTTGGAACCGCGAAGAGATCGTCGCACCGCACGTCACTTACGAGGATGATGATTACTGTAAAGAGTACTTCTTGAAAACAGTTGAGCGAAAGAACAATAAAAGATTCATTGTAGGAACCGCAGAATCACAGTATCTCATTAGGAGATTCCAAAACTGGAGCGTTGAAGAAAACTGCACGCAATGGAACAACGACTAGAGAGAAAACCTGCAGTGGAAGCAGAGAATCATGACTATCTCACAGAATATCAGGATCTTGGACACATGACAATGCTAGATTCAGACAGCATATCAAAGGATCAAGACACATACTGCATATCGCATCAACCAGTGATTAGAACATCTAGCTTAACAACAAAGCTAATAGTAGTATTCAATGCCTCAGGCAACTCTAGTAATAGAATTTCATTGAATGACAAACTCTTGATTGCTCCCAACTTACAACAGGATTTACTTGTAATGATTTTACGTGTCAGGGGGCTTACAGTATGTTATGACTGCAGACATAACTCAAATGTATCGTCAGCTAGTAGTAGCAGAAACAGACAGAGTATTATAGTTCATTCTCTGGCGGGAAAGTCTTGAGGAACCAGAGAAAATGTTTAGTTCAAACACAATCAGTCATGGGACTTTACCAGCACCGTTTTTAGCAATGCGATGTTTTACAAGATGAGTTGAAGAGGACGGAACAGACTTCCCAGCAGCAGCGAGAGCAGTATTAAATGACTTTTTCATGGATGACTTACTCACAGGATCTGATTCAATAGACGGAGCTATTGAATTATGCAAAAAAATACCACAGCTACTACTTCGCGGGCAATTTCAACTACACAAATGGCGGTCCAAAGACTTGCCAGTCTTATCACATCTATCACAAGAAAGCTAATCAGATAAGCTTCCGACACTTAACAAGGACGAGCCTATGAAGACATTGGGATTAATATGGAATGCCAAGATAGACACTCTTCAATATCAGGTAACGTTAAGCGAAGAAGGCAAGATAACTAAAAGCAAAATTCTTTCCTGCGTTGCACCGATTTTCGATCCACTGGGACTTACTGGACCAGTCGCAACTACTGGAGAATTATTTATGCAAAAACTATACACATTGAGAATGTAGTGAGATTATGTCGTCCTTAATTCAATACAACAGGTTTGCAAGTCATATTATGATTAATTGATTAAAATTAATGATTTACCTATTCACAGAGCTAATGCTCAATGGAATACGTCACACAAGATCATCCTTGGTGGCTTTAGTAAAGCCTCTAACAAAGCGGACGAGGAATGAATTGTTTCAAATCAAGAGTTACACCGTTACAGGCACCGGAAACTCCACCAGAAGAATTTGAAAAGATGACAATGCCAAAACTTGAGCTTAATGCAGCTCTATTATTGATAAAACTAATAAAAATTATTAAAAAGGCTTATGGGTCTAAGATTCAAGAAACATTTCTTTGGAGTGACTCAATGATCACATTTTACTGGATAGCAACTCCATACGGATAATTTAATACGTATGAATCTAACAGAGTCAAGAAGATTCAAGATTTGTCCAAGAATGTGAGTTGGCATCATGTTCCGACTTTGGACAACCCGGCAGATATTTTTTCAAGCGGTGCAACTGCAGAAAAGGTAATAAATGGCGAATTGTGGTGCAAAGATCCTACATGACTTTCCACCCCTTCAGAATGGCCTGAATCAGCAGTTCAAGGCGAAAAAGAGATTCTCGGAATTAAAAGGGATGTAGTCACAATGGTAGCATATTTCGCACCAACGTTCCTTTCGCGCTTTCAACACTATGGAAAACTACAACTAGTTATTGGATATTGCATCAGGTTCATAGAAAAATATATTAGTGAGAAGACCAAACCGTTGACCCCTAACCACAGAAGAACTTTAAAAAGCAGACTGTTCTATGGTGCGAATGTTTTGAAGGAAATGCTTCTTTCCTGAATAAAAATGTCTCAAGTCAGGGAAAGACATCGATAAGGCCAGGAAGTTGATCCAGTTGGCACCGTATCTCGACGAAAATTGAATAATAAGGGTTGGAGGTAGGATTCAAAGGGTAGATTCCATCTGAGCACTATGTAACGACCATGATTCTTCAAAGTGAACACATTTGGTCACTACACTATGGACCCAAACAACTACTGAGTTCTATCAGGCATAGATACTGGCCTTTATCTGGAAGGAGAGAAGCGAGAAAAATTACTCAAAAATGCGTACATTGTTTCAAAATGAAATCTGAAATTCTGGACGGAATAATGGGAGATCTTTCTAAAAGCAGGCTCTCGGGAAACCTTTGACCATTTACCGAAACCGGAGTCGACTATGCAGGACCGATTCTGATCAAGGAAAGTAGAAAACGAGGCAGAGTTCACGTATCGAAAGCATATGTTGCTTTTGTAGCAACTTTAACACGTTTCATTTTCAGAAAAGGGATCTGCAGCCAATTACATTCAGATAATGGATCAAATTTTGTGGGCGCAGCAGGAGAACTTCGAGAGACGTCCGAAATTGTTGCAATAAATGAGAAAGAAATACACGAAAATTAAGGAGCCAAGAGGATCCAATGGAAATTTATTCCGCCACAAGCACCACATTTCGGAGGGTTGTGGGAGACGATAGATAAGTTGATGAAAAAACACTTTTATATAGTTACCAAAAGCTTAGCCTTGAGGAATGTTATACATTGCTCACTCAAATCGAAACTTTCCTAAACTCGAGACCCTTATATCCTAATCCTTCTGATCCTCATGATCTCATTGCTTTGAACCCATCCCATTTCCCAATAGGAGACTCACTTGTAGCACCTATTCAAACTTTATTGATTGATACACCCGACAATCGGCTATCACACTGGCACCATCTATCTAAGGTCAAGCAGCATTTTTCGAACCTATAGAGTCGGGAGTATTTGCAGCAATTGCAAGCTAGAGGCAAATGGGTTATCGGTGAGAAGAACAACAAAGAAGGCACATTGATGCTATTGAAGGAAGACAAGTGTCTCCTCTCCAATTGCACATGTGTCGAGTAGCAGAAATTCATCCTGGCGAAGACGACGTAGTTCGAGTTGCAACAGTCAAAACTTCTACTGACACTCTGAAACAAGCTGTAAAAAAGTTGTGCCCACCACCAAGAGATTGTAAGGAATAAAGAGACCATAGATTGTAATATCATTTGGATAATTATGGCTCTGTTCATTAATCGTTACTTAAAGTTGAAAGAATTTTAGCTATTATTTAGTTTTCAATTGTAAGTGGAGTTAAATTCTGGAATCAGATAATTCATTCTAAAGTTTAATTTCTAGTACGTTACTGTGTAATTTAATTCAGTTTTTTGATGCAATATTGATATACATTTAAGAATATTAGATTTGTTAATTGAATTTAAATAAGTTTTTCAGAAAGTTATTACATTCACCTGGGGAGAATGCTTGATATTTTAATACTGCAGAACCCCTTTATGATGCAACATTGTATTACGTATGCGCACTAGAAAAGCGACGTATTCACAACGAGTTGCGAGCGAGCAAGGTGTCGGATCACAGATCGTTTGTTCTGATCATTACATATCCTACCAAAATATTTGTTGTATATCGGAATTAGTTAATGCAGTACCTAAACACCGTCCAAAACAGAAGTAGAGATAATAAGTTGAGTTGAGTTCAGGATTTAGGATTGATGATTTATGAGTTATGATTGATGTTGCAAGAATTAATGTGATGAGGACTTTACATGTTTTCAGTTTCAGTACAGATTATATTATAGAGTAAGAGGCTGAAGGAGAAAGGTAGAGTAGGGATAAGAGTGTTGTTTCCTCTCAACGTAATCAAGAATAGGCGTATTAACATAGGTTAAGTTAGGCTTAAATTCATGGAGATAATGTAAAGTTGTAAACGTTTCTTTGAAGGCTCTCAAACGTGTAAAAGGGAGAGAGTATAATAAATATTTGAGCTTGAAGGTTTTTCAGAGTGTCCACAGATTATTCTAAAGGCTTCAAAAATTCAACTATTTCATAATTTCGCATATAAAACTACAATTTTGCATCAAGGTTTTCGAAATTCACTCCTTTTCATCTAATCATCAATTAAATTAATGACATGAAAATCTACGATAAAGTATTTCCATGCAATCAAACAACTTCATGTTGAAGAGAATTTTATGAGATTTTAAACAGACGTATACTCATGAAGTGTCAAATTGATATGATAAAAATTGTTACGAGATTAAAAAAGTGTATTGCTAAAGATCTAAAGTAGAGGCCATTATAAGGCTTTTGTCTTTGTTATATTCAAACGTATTGTTATTCACATTTTTAAATAAAGTGTAAGTATATTTTATATGAGGCATGCGCCATTCTTGTATATTCCAAAAATTAAGGGTGTTGGTGGCAAGATTTATAGTACCTTTTAGAGAAATTGAAGTTTCTTCTTCAAGTAACCTAATTGTAACCAGAAACATTTTCTCGCAGTGTAACGTAACTGTAACGAGTTACTTGAAAGAAGAAGACACTTACCCAACAAAACTAGATGTGAGGTGCCCAAGAGAGGTTGCACAAGTGGGTGATCCGGACTATATCCTGTGAGAACAAACGAAGATTGATGAATTTTGAATACCTATACAGAAAAAAGCATCCAGTATTTTTCGAATTTTGTACATTGTCTTCAACTCACGGTATGACCTAGATAAATAGTAGCAAAATTTCGAAATTCATACCACATAGTCTTTGAAGTATTAGCTTCAATTCAAGCCAACAAAACTAAATAAGTGCTCATGGGTTCCCGAAATATGACTAAAAACGCCCAAACGTGTATGCGACAAGTTTCAGTCGGCGATCACTACTGTTGGTCTGCTTCGCTGTTTAATGCCCTTAAAACGACTTACTTTATAGCCACATCCAAAATACGTCTACCATGATGCATTGTTTATCGTGCTATTCAAACCAAATCATCTAGAGGCAATTTTACTCGCAGGACCAAAGCGGTTTTTTCTTCAAAAAATGTATTTCTCTCGTAATTGAAAATTTGGCGTCTTTTTTATTGGTAAGGAAAAAAACTTAATAACCGGCAAGAAGGAGAATATGATATAACATATATTTTACAAAATTCATTATTATATTTTATAATCAAAAGTTGTAGGCTCCAGACGCTACGATCATGATTCTTTAAAGCAACAAAATTCGACGCAACCGGAACGTGTACGCCACAAGAGCATAAGCTCTTTGATGCATCTCACTATTTTTGGCTGCACCTCCAGGCACTCAAGGAGCTTGATAAGTAGCTCATGGTTCGTGTCATCGAATGACTCACGGTAGTCAATCCAAGCCATGGACAGATTGCGCCGACAGCTGATCGAGTCCTGGGTAATACACCTGCCTATTAACAGGTTCTCCCTGCAATCTGGCAGCCCTCTCTTGCATCCACATTGTTCAACTGTTGCACTAAATACTGGCGCGATAGTGTTAATATCCTCTCTTTGAGGATGCCAGTGAATAGCTTGTAGCTGGTGTTTAAACAAGCTATCGGCCTGTAGTTCTTTGGACTTGACAAATCTCCGGTCTTAGGGACGAGCACCGTGCTTCCTTGAACTAGCCACTGCGGGATGGGTTGTTCTACGTTTAAGAGATAAATAAATATACAAGCTAGATTTTGGTGCGTAGAAGTGAACTTCTTCCACCAACAGGTGTTGATTTTATCTGGCCCTGGCGCTGAAAAGTTCTATGTTCTAGCGATAACTTTCCTCACTTTTTCACTTGCTCCCAGAAGACTTGAATCTCTTCTCGACTAGACGGATTTTTAACGGCACGTGACGTTTTATTGAACAGACGGGAAGGATGAGTAGAAAAGGTTGAATTTTTCTGAATCCGCTATACTCACCGTTCAAGGCGCTCTCTCGCTGTTGAAAAAGATCTTATTTTTGGCGTTCAGTGCTAATTGATGGTCAACAGTTCACACTTATTCGGCGCGTGATTTGTTTTCCCTAAGTTTCGAGCAAGTGCCCTAACTTTTGGAGTGAATTTTCATTTTATGTTATGTAACTAATCACGCTAATTTCGTAAACTGCGCCGTTCAGATTTTAGAGATTAACATCTACGGGAAGCAAATCAGGAATGGCGGTATTAGCTTCAGCTAATTTGTCTATCCTGAGAAAGACTTTTTGGTTGATTTTTGTTCTCCTACTTCTCATGTTGGCATTATCGGCTACCTGCAAAGGTGGTCTTGCTGGAACGGGTAGTATGTTCGCTGGAGGATGTTGCTCTTCTACATGAAGAGCTTGATATCCTTTTCTGCACAAACAGGATACCTCATCTCTTAGATACTGAGGCGTTTTATGAGCATATTCCAGATGCATATTGACCCAACGTTTATGTAACCTCTGCGTGAATCCTCTTCGTTCAGGGCCATTACCTGGTCGTCGCGTCGCCTCGGTTCGGTCATATTGCCACTACCAACTGAACGAATGGCCTCCATACGAGAGAAGCCTCTTGTGGATGACACTGCGCGATACTGGTGACGTAACCGCATAATTCGTTGAATTGGGGAGTTAGTCCAATGAAACGTGGCTGACTGCTATAGCCGGAGCTCTCGGGCGATGGGGTGGCCACATCCCTACGCTAATTACGCTAATTATTATTGTTGTTTTTAATAATTGGTTTATCAATATTTTATTATATTAGATAATATCATTATATATATATATATATATCATATAATATTATTATTTATTAAAATGGGCCCACAAGTGATTAGTAGATTCGTTGGTGTCAATCGTTGTTTCGGAACTCTATATTCTGCTTGCGCATTCGTCATAATTTGCGACCATATACACTGGAGAGCCCGTCTATTGCGATCCCACAATCGCACTGGAGAGCCCTATAGAGATCCATCATCCATCCTGGAGATCCCGTTCATAGGGCTCCATCTTTCTTACAAACGCTAGTTCCAATGCCAACGACTGAGACCAACGACTCAAAATATTTACATTATTCACTTTAAACGGCGAGGGACAAACACAACTTCACACACGCGCCCGATGTATGAATATACAAAAAAAGGTCAAAAATTGAAAGTCAAAAAGTAAAAGTCAAAACATAAAAATGTGTTCATCACAGTCATCGCTCGTGTACGCGGGATGGCCACAGAAGGCGATTTTATCCGCTATCATTGTTCACTCCCAGAAGACTCCGGACGATACGGCATGTGTTCAGCAATACTGCCTTCTGAATTAGATGTAGCGTTTTGGAGCTCCCAGCTCTTCCAAGATCTGTACGCATCTTGCAAGAACTTTTCCAGTGGAGGAGATCACGACCGGTTGGATGGTGACCTTGTTCACCCTCCACCCGGTCAGGATCTCCTGCTTCATCTCCGAATACTTCTAAATCTTCTCAGTGTACATATTATTATATTATTATTATATATTATATATATTATAATATTATATTGTTATATTATTATTATTATTTAATAATGCCACCCATCTGACGATCGTGAGATGTGGCCATATATGTGGTTTACCGTGGTTCTACTGGGAACTAGTATCATTTTTAGATTGTAGTTGCTCCCATTGGGACCCTGCGATGGTTGTTAAACCCTTTTTTTGTAATATATATTTATTCATTTACGGGCATTATGTTATCAGATAAATTAATATTTTGTTTTCTATTTAAAATAACAAATATTTACTTTTCGTTGAAATGACCTTCACAACAATATACTGTTAACGTTGATGTTTTCCTGGATTTCTGACAGAGATGTTCTTACATTTAGGCACAAAATACCAATACATAGTAAAGCTGTTTTCTTTCCATTTTTATGAAAAAATGTGAAACGCCCGGCTTATTTACAAGATTTTAAAGGCGTGCTACGTCACAACAATATGGCAAAATGGGCGCGACAGAAGTAGCAATTTAAAATGTGAACACAATCTTCTTTTCCAATTATAAATTCGAAAGATGTTTTTTCTTCGTCCCCAAGCCGAAAGTACGTCTTCTTGGCCGCATTCTTGCCCGGAAACAGTCGATTCTGCGGCCTGCTAGAGCTAACGCGACCTTTGATTGGCTGTGAAGCTTTCGTGGCTCGCTGAAGTAGCAACCTGACGTAGCAACGCTCAGTTTTGCGTGATTGTTTACTTAGCCTGTGACAAATATTAGTCTTGGCAGGTAAATGGGGAAAAGACAGCGTCGGTGTGTTCAACTTAAAAACTGATCGTTTAACGTTTTTGCGATTCTTGTGCATAAAAATACGGCACAAAACCTCAAAATTGGTCGACTCCTCGTCTGAAGGCTCTGCGGAGGAGAAAGAAGTATTACGAAAAAATGAAAAATATGTGTTTTTGATACCCGCCCCGACCAGTAAAACATCGGCTCTGCTTCGGCTTTGCAAGCGTCGAACGGGCGACCGAATCCCACGCATCGGCTCAGCTGACCGAGAGCAGCAGTGGCGCTACGCGAGGTGGCCGCGAGCGCATGCTGATGCAGGCCAGAAGAGAAAAAGCATCCAAGCTAGCAGCCGACAACGCATTTTATTGATTAACATTAATTATTATTAAACGTACTTTCGGCAGGGCTGAAGGAAAATAGTATACGACAAACGGCTAGAAATATTGGATACCCCGGAAATCCAAGTTTTTGGATTTGGGTCGTAATATACTATTTTTTTACAGTGTACTGGTATCATTAGTAATTCTAGAGCATATACTTCAATATGAAAATAATTAGCGGATAAGCATATTGAAAAAGGAAATTAGGTAAAGCCCCTAGGTTTCTAGGCTCAATTCTCTAATATCTGTTTCAGATTGTATTTGAGTGGTTAAATTACCATATTTGCTTAATGCTTCGCGCCCTCCATACATTGGACTCGAATCTGTAAGAAGAAATATAGATATTTTATTAACAAAAAAGGTGAGGGTGTTCTAGAAAATTATAAAGATTGAAAAGTGCAATTCGCACTAGGAAATTATTGTTTCTCGAACAAAAAAAAAAAGAAAATCTCTTAAAAAATGTAATACAGTCGGATGAATTATTGCACTTTCTCATCGAGGCCAAATGTTAAACTCTAAATGGCTTCAGCAAAATAAAAAAAAAAATAGTCGGGCCGACAATGTTTGGTGTCCCGTATCACATTCAATTTTCTTATTCCAAGGTCGGACATTTGTGTAAGATTTTTAACTAAAATCTTATATAATAACAAAGGAAGAGTGAGATATGGTGATGGGCTTTGAATTAAATTTCCTATAAATTATGATTGAAACGTGATTTTGATGTTTGTATTTTTTTGAGGTTCCCATGTAGAAAATTATCGGGAAACTATTCGGGGCGAGGATGGACCATCCTGGCCACTAATGTGGCGCTGTCAAGGCGGTCTATTATGGCGCTGAGTAGAAGTGAACTGTTTTTGTATGGCTGAGCGTTAGCTTGGATAAGCAAATTTAGCGTTGGTCAGTCGGTCTTGTGAAAATCGATTTTATATAGTTGACGTTAAAAGTTATTTCAGAGACCATCTTGATGATGAGAAAAAATTCTTTGCTTTTAATGTACATTCGTCATTTTATATACTTTTAAACACCCTGGCTATTTTGGGAAATGTGCAAGAAAATATTTGGATTTGAAAGATAGAAATTTTGTAGGGCTCAGCGGGCCAGCCAGCACATGATTAGGGCCCGAAAAGACCTACTAGATGATCAGGAAAAAAATCCTTTTTTTCAGAATTAATTTTTCATTTCTGATAATGTCAAACACTCTGGCTCGTTTTAAAAATCTACAAGAGCAATATTTGAATGAGAAACTTCGAAAATTTTTTGATCTCAACAGGCTAGCTAGCACCCGATTAGGGCTAGAGAAGACCGTCTTGATTAGAGGATCTAGACAATGCCCTAACTGAACGCAAGTCTGCCCCGATAATTTTCTACATGGGTGTGGCTCATATTATCAGTGAACATTGTTATCACGCAAATACCATTTTATTTCAACAATATGAAAATTGTAGCATAAAAAGTATACAATATAATAATTCTGGTGTGTCTAATCACAGAAAAACTGGGGGTACAAAATGTTGCAGATAATAGTTATTTCTGTGCAAAGTAGGCTAGGGTACAGGGTAAAGTCGATCAGGGAGGGGAATCACAACGGCGAAGTGTTACTTGCTTACTTGGCATTTGAAGAAGCAGCAATAAAGAACAAATTGCACTCCAAAAAGATGATACTTGACAATCATTAGCGAATTGATCGCCGAATTGTCGACTTAGCACACTTTATTCGCGAAAATAAATTTGACAGCAGTCACAGGGCTTAAAAGTCGCCATGGTCCTTGAAGTTAATAGGCGCATTGAAAAAAAAATACGTAAAGTTTCGGCTTTGGAATTTCCAAAGATATGGTTGTCACAGCGGAAACTTTTCGGTAGGTCTTTGAAACAAATTATTTTACGCTTAATTGCAGGCATCTGTGCATTTAAATGGTTAATTAGCAAGTTTTGCGATGATGGACAGGTACATATTTATTGAAAGTGGGGGATCGGTACTTGTGTTTTCCACAATGTGCTTGAACAAGATTACTTTAGCGACCGAGCACAGTAGCACAATTGGTACAACGATCAAATGGTGATGAGGTATTTCATGCTGTGACGACAGTTAGCAAGATGTCTGCACGCTGAGGGCTAAGCAATAGTACCAATTAGATGGAATGGAACCTAATTTCTTTTTATAAATTTGATAAAAATTAATTGTCCATAAGTGTATTCAGATATTATTCTCTATTGTTAGAAGCTATTCAATTAAATATTAAAATCATTACAATTTTTTTATTGATTTAACTATTTAATTGAATAGACATCTACGACTTTCCCTCTCAACCTAAAATACCTAATTTGAAAAAATAAAATCGGTGATAAGTAACGAATTTCGAAAGGTTACAAGTATGAACAATTTTAGGTTAGTTTTGCGTTTTTTGTCTCCCGAAAAAAATATGTTTGAGGCTGATCCTATGCTTTGGGCTCATTTACACCTCTGCTGAGAAGACTCTTTTCACATCACTCTAACATGTGGCAATAGCATAAGTTCATGTCATTCTACAAACTTTCCGAGGAAAATATTTGGAGAATTTCTAGAATGACATCAACTTAAGCTATTGTCGCATGGTAGAGGGACACATATAGAGTTTCCTCAACAGAGGTGTAAATGAGCCTTTAGGCGACGTTATAGTAGCGGCAGCTGAGCTACGCTCTCTATGGGCACGGCGATTTGTGAAGATCAGCTTAGAGGACAGCGCTCTGCTACAAAAAGTTCTTAAATATGAATCTAAATGGACTAGAAAGTCATAGGTACCTAATTAATTGGTAATTATTTATCTAAAATGTACTTCTCATATTGAATAGTTATATTATAGGTGAATATGATGTATGTTATAATGACACGACGCATCGCCCTACATGTTTGGATTCAGACGTATGATACGTATTACCTTACGTATAAAACTAGGGACGTATTATACATAGTAATATACGCGTATAAACCGCGTATAATACCTAGAGTATTATACGGTTCCAACCCTGGTGGAGATATACCTTGTACACAGGCACAAGGCATTATATACAGTTTACATAGATTTTTGTTATTGAGAAAGCCATTTGCTTCTTTTTTTTTACACTCAAATGCCACATGCACACCTGGCATTTTGAAAATAGTGCTTCAAGCTATCACCTCAACGCTGCGCTATAGAGGACTGATAGAATTCGAATAGCAGACGGTACCACTGTTGGAACCGTCGTGTTGTGTATCTCTAAGCGTACTAGCGACTCTAGCGGCTGAAAGTGTCAGTCACCGTCCCCATTAGAATGGAACAGAAAATTTGAAAATATAAATAGATTTTTCTCTAAATACACCGTTCATTTGATCATAATTTGTAATAGGATTTCTTCAGAATTACATACTCTTTAATAGCATTTTCAACTGGTTATACTTTTCTTGTACTTAGTGTATAGCTTTTGCATGGATTCCGAATATTCTTTTTCGAATCGTAACCTAAAAAAATCAAATTTCTGCACTGGGTTTATGAAAGTCGTCCAGTTTTTTTGCTTCAGCTACACCACCTATATAAACACATACAGCCAAATGAATAGTTATTGGTCCTTCAAAAATCTGGTGTAGGAATTTGATTTTTTTTAGGTTAGATTTTCAAAAAGTAGATTCGAGTAATGGTTATGCATGCAACGTCATTGGGGGACCTGGAAAAGGGTTTGAGTGGTGAGTGAGGTGTGGTCACAATTTTGACTCATCTTTTTCCATACGTAATCATCACGTCGCGTAACTTTATAGGCACTCTGTAATTTTCATGGGCAAACCCCTAGGACACACTGAAAATTTACAAGTATTGACAATTACGGCTAACACGCTTGCATAGAAAAAGCCTCCACTGCGTAATTATAAAATTTCAACATTTAGCTAGTCACGATGAACGTGCGCCCTACGGTACCAAAAGGAACTTAAAAAAACTAGAGCATGGAATAGACAGACAGAGCTGGCCTTAAAGGATTGATTTGCTAACACTTCCATTTTTTACAGAATTTACTTAAAACTAACCCTTAAAACTAACATCCTTCCACACCTTATCTCTAACGCCGCTCGCTCTTATCGCATTGCCTTCCGCGCCTCCGCGGCTAATACCTAATACTTATTTACTATTTACAATATTTACATTCACTTATATTTACTTCCTATTCTATTCACAATCTTTCCTTCTCCATTCCTCTTCCTCCTTCCTTCTTTTCTTCTCCATCTTACCCAAGACTCCCTTTACCCATGCTACTGCCCTTTTGTCCCCCCTTTCATGCATCAATACCTCCATTCTTATCCCGCTCCTTTCCACCTCTACGCACTCCTCCAACCAGTGCTCCACTCTTGCCTCCCCCTTCCCACATAGTTCACACATCCTCTTTTTCCTAGCGAGCCAGAACCTATTGAAACATTTCATGCACCCACATCTCATCCTCGCTATAAGCTCCTGACTTCCTTCCTCTCCTTTCTCACACAAATATTGCGCTCTCGCCCTTGGCATAATCCACACATAGTTTTCATTAAACCTTGTCTCTCTTATTATCTCTTTCCCTGCTGTCTTCTCTCTCTCCATGCTGTTTTTCTTAACCAACTCATATACCTTCCTTCTTTCCTCATGCATCCTTCTCACTTCATCCATCTGCAGTCCATTCGTTCTAAAATACCTTTCTCTTTCAACCTCCATCTTCCCACCCCCTCTCCTGTTCTCCTTCTCTCACCAACACTCTCTAATCGGCTTACTTGCCCCCTCTTCCAAAAATTTCTCCTCAGATTTAACGCGCCCGACTCCCCGCTAGAATCCCTACACTCGTTCTCCCCGTCTCCCTCCTGACAATATAATTAGCTGTGTTCCTTGCCAGCCCCTGTGTCCACTTTACATACCTCTCCTGTATCCTATTTCCCTTTTCGCTTTCCTTCCATTCCCACACCTCTACTCCATAGAATAGCACACTCATCACTAGTGAGTCAAACAATTTCATTCTCCTTCCAAAATCATCTGCGAATAACTTCTTTCCCAACCTCCACACCTGCCTCATCACCACATTTGCCCTCCTCACTCTCTCTTTTAGGTGACCATCCACTCCGCCATTCCTCCGAAACAAGAAGCCCAGGTACACAAACTCTTTCACCGCCTGCACCGCCTTTCCCTTCCTTTAAGGCCTCCTCGCTTTTTGCCAACAACACTATGTCATCTGCATACGCTAGCGACCAAATTCTAACCCCTCCTATCCTGACTCCTCCTACCACCATGTTTGACGTTAGTATATGAAAAACAAATTTTAAGAAATACTATGGACTTACATATCATTATGGTTTTGAATGTGCAAAAAAGTCTGCGCTTGTAATTATGCACTTGTAATTTTATTTTCATAGTTATGTGTTTCAATGATGATATAATAAGTAATTAATAGCTCAGTTACACTTTTAAATGTCCATTTTATTCTATTAAACCCATTTCGTGTGTTTTGATTAATTTAATATATTGTTCCATGAATTTGAAATTTAGAATCTGCCTTAAGCTTTCAATGACTCCGACATTTACTTTAAGCCACAAAAGAAATGTTGTGCTTTTTTGTTTTTCAAAAATGGGTTGCAGTGCCAATTTCACGTGAAGCTGACACTACCGCACGAAAAAAAATGGAAACTGTGAATCAAATTATTTATTAATGTAGAAATTTTGTACTAATCAAGTATTGCTGATTTGTGCTTTGCAAAAAAATTGCAACATTTTCCTTATTGTTAAAAACATGTAGTAGTGCCAGCTTCACGCGAAGCTGTAACTACCACAATAAAAAATTATTACCCACAGAAAATTATCTCTAATGTATGAATTTTGTAATAATTAAGTGCTGCCGATTTATTTCATGTGAAAATTTCAACATTTCTATTATATTTAAACACATATAGTAGTGTCAGCTGCAGGTTGAGCTGTCTTTAACACACACAAATCGTCATTCATCATTATTCATTTTCTTTTGGCAAAAAAAAAAAAAAGAAATTGGGTGAAACATTCATTTGGTGAATCACCTTGGGTATACTTGTTCTTCGAGCAAAACAATTTTTAGATTCAAACAAAAAATTTTATATTTTTAATACAAAACTGTTAGAAAAATTATTTTTTTCATATTCAAACTTGTCGGAAATATCTGGAAAAATTTGTTTATAACCGTTGGAGAAAGAAAATTGTCTAAATAATTGGTTCAAATCTGTAAATTACAGAAAAATTGATTAAGCCATTCGCTTCTGTATTCGACGGAAAATTCATTGAAACTCAGACTTTTTCCAGAACACAAAAAAATGGCTCCAACTTTAATTTGGATTTCAAAATTCATTGTAATCAATAGTTTTTCGTTTTTTCCTGTGGTAGTTCCAGCACACTGAGAAAAAAAATCTTGCATTAAAGAAAATAGCCAATTCCTTAAAAAATTTGAAATTTCAAATACAGAAATTATAAAACAAAAACTTTGTCTTTTACAGATTTTCTTCTAATTCGAATCATTTTTCAACTATGGCCCAATGAACAGTAAATTGCAAAATGATCTTTGATCTGTCCCAGCTGCTATTTTGCAGTTGAGATTTTCGATTACAGGTATCTCAGGGGAAGCCTGTGCACTTTGCGGAAGCAGTGTCCAATAAAACATACCTGCCATCAACGCTTCAAACAATGATGAGAAGCTTCTGGATGTCTGCAAAAGGACCGAAAGTTTGATCCCACTTTACCAAAGTGTTCAGTCTTTAGCTTCTGTAACATGCTTTCCAGACTTGTCTAGCTTGCCAAGCCACAAAAATATCGATCAACAGCAACGCTTTTATAGCACAAAGAAAAAGGCAGCATCTTTTAATTTCAGCTTCGCGAAACCAACTGAGATGCAGAAAGCTGCTATTAGAGATACTATGACAAGTGTGAGAAACAAGCAAACAAGAAGAACAAGCGAAGTCATAAACACTACTTTTGACCATCTATATTCCTCCACCTCATCGAAACCGCAATAGAAATTAAGTATAACATATAGCTGATCAATCTAGTAGTGGATGAGGCCTAGATAAGATTTTCTTGGATCTTGCGTAAGGTTCACACTTGTCACGTTTTTGGAAACTGGAAACTGTGATTGTAATATGTCATTAGGATAGTTCCGAATAATATTCTTGAAAATCCAGAAAAGATTTGGTGAATAATTTAATTCTTATAGAAGTGCGAAAAAGAATCTCAGTATATATATTTATACATTATATAGATACGTTAAAAACAATATTTTGTACTCTTCGATTATTTTCAGTGATGAATTCATATTTTATTTATGACTTAAGTAAGTTCTAATAAATTTCAGACTTTTAAAATTTGTATTCTGATGATTTGCCAATATGAGAACAAAAAGCCAAGAACAGTAAGTCCAGTGCCTTTCCTAAATTTCTTATTATAACAAAATAATTCTCAATATCAGCGCGATGAAAGTCTGGTTTAGTTTTCATATTTAAACCCGATATCTATGCTTTTCTATTCATAATGGTTACAGCGTTAATAATGATTTATGGAGCGTCGTGTTTTTAGAGCCTAATTTGTTTCGTCATAATCTTAAAATAGCATAAAAAAGTAATAATTGTTTCCGTGAAATTAAATAACTCCTTTTACATGGTGCACGACAGCATGCACTGCACATCCAAATTGCGCGCGCGTTTGAATGTGACGGTGGAGGGGAGCAGCCAACTCGAGGATAAGTCGACGCACGGAGTAATAAAAATGAGACCGATCATGCTGTAGAAACCACCCTCAGTGTTGACTGCAATAACTGCACCATTAATGCCAGGTTCACCCGTGAGCATGCGATCCAACTATCTTTTTTGCTCCCGCGAGAAAAAGAGATAGGGGAGCGCAGTGCACATGAGTCACTGGTTCAGAGGGCTGGCAGTACACGCGTGAGGTTGGCAATAAAGGTGCAGTTGCTGCAGTCAAAACGTATGTTTGGAGATCGGTCTCCTTATTATTACTACATGCGTCGATGCAGCAATAACGTGACGCGCGCACAGCTGTTGCAAACTGTATTTGGTCAAAGAAAGGTAATGTCAATTGTCAGTACCAAATAAACTTGAATTTCAAAAAATTTCAATAGTTGGGAACAGGTGCGCGCGCATCACGTCGATGCTGCATCGACGTTGCGTCGACTTAAAAAGTCCTGTTCCTGGAGAGACCTTGAGGCGACGCAATATTCCAGCGCATTCCAGCAGGCGGAACGAATTTTACCCGGACAACTTCGAAAATTGCCCGGGCATTTTGAAACTGAGGAATCAGGTTAAATTATAAAATAAAACAGTTTAAAAAATGTTCAATTGTATACTTTGTATTGATTTACTATAAAACTAGCATCTACAGCCAAAAATTTTTCAGATATGTATGTATGTATACCATTAAGCCATTTCCCTTTCAGGGTAGGCGTGACACTTCCCGATTCGGGTAGTGTTTCTAGGTTGATAGCTTGAAGTAAAATAACTACAAGTGTGGGCTCACCACACCCACGATGTGCCAACAGCACTCGGTTTTCTCGAATGGTAACCCATCCAAGTACTAACCGCGCCCAACGCTGCTTAACTTCAGTGATCTGACGAGAACTGGTTTTTTCAGCGTGGTATGGCTGTTGGCCATATAATTAAAATAAATTGTTCCAGTCTGTTCCGACATTTTTTGATATCCTGAAAACTTCCCGACAGTATAGAAATTACCCGAAAACGGGAAAATTTCCAGGTCATTGGCAAAACAGCTGATGAAACTTTCACACCTTCTGTCAATTGGTCGAATGAGGGAACCCTAACGAAAGCCTAGACGATTTCTAGATAAAATTGTCGAGGAGCACATATTCTAGAATTGACCCCTTTCTAGATGATACTAGCTAGACTCAGAAGGGTCGCAGGGAAACTTCATAGACACCACTAGATAAACTCCAGACGAATCCAAGACAAGGCGACCGCCATAAAATTGCCCTAGACTTTTGCTAGAGAAGCTGAGTCGAAAAAGTATCTAAAAATAATCTAGATTTCCGGTAGGGACAGATCACGCTGTAGAAACTGCCTCAGAGGAGCACGGGTGCAGATATCTATACTGTGCGCAGTAATTATTCCTGTTTATTTTTTGGCAAAAACACAGGTTCACATAACCTAAAAATACACAACACTAACTACAGCGCATGCCAGAGATATCCGCGCCAGCACACCAGTGAAGTGCTTCGAGGTTTGGCAGAGGTATGAAAAGTCCTTAAAATACCTGACTTTTTATCCCCTGAAAATTGTGTTGGTGAGAGAATATGCCTTTTTTATACTGCATTGCGGCCATCTTTGAGCATGGGAAATTCAACATGGGTCCTCGGAAATTTCAGTAACGTTAATATGTAAGGGCTCACAAATTCTATGGACCCTGAAATAAATATAAAAATCTCTATAGCGATGAATGATTATATATATATATATATATATATATATATATAATTTGAAAAAAGAGTTAATCCACCACCGCAGGGTCCCACTGAGAGCAACTGCCATCTAAAAAATGTTAATAGCCCACAGTAGAACCGCGGTGAATCACACCTATGGCCACGTATCACAACCGTGAGATGGGTGGTCACGGGGCACAACGAAATCACAACGACAGGCCGAGGAAACCCTCGTGTGTCTTGAGGACACGAAGCGACAGTCGTGGCAGCTCTCTTTTAAGGTCTTGATACCTCTCATCTTTTTCTTTCTCCTTTGCAGTGATGTTGTATTCGGACGAAGCCGAGAATTCGATCACGAATAAAGCTCGTTTCTCGAAGTATTGGAGACCAATATCAGGCCTCGAGTGTGCAACGGATACTGCTGCCCGAAAATCGTAGTTCCAGAAAATTTGACACTTCTCGTTTTGGACAATTGACTCTATCTCGCTTGAAGCGTTCGGCAGGGCAAGGTCGCGACCAACACCATAACAGCGACAAAGATGGTAATAAAGCAATCTTGGGGCCGCATTATTTCTGTAGATATATGTCGTTCCTGCATGGGTCGGACACCCTGATAGTATGTGTTGTAGGTACTCAGCGTGTGCATGACACGCTCTGCACCTATCACTGGGAACTTGTTGACATAAAATGCGGTGTAGGTATGCTAAGGTGGAAATGACACCATCCTGGCATGCGAAAATGAAACCCTCTATACCTGAATTAAGTCATGATGATTTGAGGAAAGCAAAAGTTTGCTTCTTCGACAAGGACTGTTTTTCTACATTTCTGTGAAAGTTTCCGTGCATTTTCTTGTCGAGTAGCTGTTGGTGGAATTTTCTCACCTCTGCTTTCTTTACTTTGGCTTTTAGAAGTCAAGTATCTAGATGGAGTAATGCACTTTTCTCACTTCTGATGTTGAAATTCAGGCCAAAGGTCTCGGCCGCTTTCTCCACGGCTTTGTGAAGGAACGCTCCTTCGCCAATCATCTCGCGGTTCCTGACCATCTTTAGGAGAGGATCTCTGACATTCGCAACGATGTATGCTGTACTTAGAACAATTCGGTTATGAAGACACTGGAGATTCAGAAGTCCGCGTCCGCCTTGACGGCGTGAAATGTATAATCGCGGAACTGACGAATTGATATGCAAGCTTTCATGCATATGCATGATCTTACGTGTGATGACATCAAGGGCCTCAAGCTCGTTCTTCGTCCATTGAACCACCCCAAACGAGTAGAGTTGAACCGGGACGGCAAGCATGTTAGTCGCAGATACCTTGTTCAACGCCGACAGATTGGAAGACCAAATCCGTCGAAGAAGATGCTTTTATCTGCTTCGGAGAGACTCCTTCACTGATGTTACGTTCTAAATGCGGCTTTGAGGCACGCCCAGATATGTATAGGACTCTCCAGTATTAGGATGTGTAATAACACTCATATCCACAAGCTCAGGGTCCTTCGGAACGTCAGTAATCTTTCCTTCCTTCAGATTAATTCTGGCACACTTGTCCAAACGAAAGTCCATCCCAATTTCTCCCGTGCAGTTCCTGACAATATTTATACCAGTTTGATGTTCGCTTTTACCAGAGGCATAGATCTTCAGGTCATCCATATCAAATAAATGCGTGACCTTATGCTCGCTCTGATTAGTGTCGCCACAGAGGTATCCAGAAGAATTTCGTAGTGCGAGAGGTAGAGGCAGAAGTGTGATGCAAGAAAGCAAAGGGCTCATGGTATCACTTTGAAAGACGCTTCTCTGGAAGGTGACGTTGTTCGTTGTCAGACAGATGATAAGTCTATGAGAGGTTGAACCGTAAGCTTCCCGGTAGTCAATCCAGGCCATTGACAGGATCCGCTGATGCGCTGCAGCGTCTTCACAGACACACCTGTCAATTAGCAGGTTCTCTTGACAGCCTGCCACACCTTTTTTCAAGCCACGTTGTTTGTACATCTCTCGCCATACAGGTTCAATTCGTCGAACAATCCTATTGTTTAGGATAGCTGTGAAGATCTTATACAGTGTGTTCAAACAAGTTATTGGCCTGTAATTCTCTGGGTTGAACAAATTGCCTCTTTTCGGCAGGAGTATAGTGCGTCCTAACACCAGCTACTGCGGAATGGGCGTCTCCGACTTTAAATATGAGGTGAATATGTGGGCCAAATGTTGGTGTGTAGAAGTAAACTTCTTCCACCAGAAGTTCTTCATACAATCTGGTCCAGCAGCGGAAAAGTTATTCGTGCCTCTAAGTGCTTTTTTCACCTCTTGGGCATTGATTGATGGACATTCATCCTCAGATGTTATGAGGTTGTCGCAAAACTCCTTGAAGCGGATGATATTGTCAGTATCTTCTTCCAACTCCAGTGTTTTCGGGATCGTGTACACCTCTTTTCAAAAAGTCTCTACCTCCTTGGGCTTGGGTGGATTTTTTACAGAAAAAGGGCGATTGTTGAAGAGGCGCGATGGGTCAGCGAGAAACTGTTGATTCTACCTGATCCATCTCTCCCTCTTCTGTATTCTCCTCCTTGCGTCAGATAACAGCCGTATTTTGTCAACAATATGCTGCTTGATTGTCAGCAGCTTTGACTTGTTCAATGTGTGATTCAAGATCCTTAGTTCTTTGGCGAACTTTCGCACCCTTTCCGTGAACGGTCTACCAGATATTATGTAGTCAATCACACATCGAATACGGGACGCATTCTGTCTTGACCATCCAATCTTCTTGTTCAGTTGATGCAAGCGTCTTTCAATCTTCTGGTCCATCGTCGGTTTTAGCCTTCGATTTGAATCAGCTAAAGCTCCCTCAGCACCATAAACTGAGCAATTGATGGTCCAGGGGTCGGACTCTTGCGAGATATCTCCACGAAGGGAGGCATCCATTTCAGCCAGATCTTGGGGCTTAGGAGGAACTTGCATGTTAATGTTCCTCCTTGTACTGAAATTGCGATCATCTCTCAGAAGGTACCTGCTTTCTGCGGTTGGTCTTAATGTCGCTTCCTCAGCTTCGTCTGCAGCTTGATCAAGCAGCGGTTGGGGAAGCGCTCCGCGTACATATCCATTTGTCCGGAGGAAGTCCGTATGCACCACAGAGTGTGCATACGCGCCAGAAAGCCTCCGTGAACAGGGATGATGCTGGCATCGTAGCAGTCTAGCGCGTCATCCCTGATTTGGTCCGTCCAGTTAATGTGGGCGTTTCGCTGGTTCGTCGTCGTGGTGGTCGTGGTTTCATTGTTATTCCCACGAGCAGCTAGGGAGAGAGTTCTTCTGTCCCTGTGGAGACCCGCATGCAAGGATAAGGCTGCATACTCTGAGAGATCGCCCTGTATCCCAGAGTCACCGTTTAAGACACCTTACCCAGGTGTTATTCAGCTTTCGGCACGGTTGTTACGCCTTCGCTTAGGGGTTATTCCTTCGAGACCATCCATCGAGATAGTGGTTTATATCCACCCGTCAATGGCGGTTTTCGTGTACCGTATACGCATGTATATACGTATCCGTATACGTATATACATGGGTATACGTATATGGTTTATTTGCAAACCTGGGCGCCAGCCAGGCCCCTATGACGAAAGCAATAACTGTGAACCCGGCAAAATTTCTCAAAAGAAAAATAAATACAAAATTTTAAATGAAGCCTGAAAGCCTAACAAAATATGAAAAGCTAATGGAGTAAGGAATCTCAGGGGTGGTTGTTCAAATCACAACGGCCATGTTTAGCGTAAAAAAAAAAGAGATCAACAATATGTCATTTTATTTGCAACGAATCATAAAAATAGGAGGGTTGAACATTAGCGGAAACTAAGTAACATTAATACGCAAAAATCCTAATAAGAACCCTCGGAAAATTAAGGATTAATGACAGGGAAAGAAAAAGAATGACTTGGGTGCGAGCACGTGCTCCATGGCACGAAATCCCAAACATGTGACCATTATACTAAACCGGAGCAAACACACGAAGGAACTCTACCGCGAAACCCTGCACAACTAATCGTACGAAAACCCGCGCACTGAGTCGATTCACAATTAATATTCACATAACAACGAAAATGAAAAAGCGCTCAAGGGGGACCAAGCCAGGCAATAGTTAGGTCCGAGTAAAATCCAGAGGATCCAAAACTCGGGGTCCGACAATGGTTCAATTCTCCGAGTCCGAAAGGTCTGCTCGATAGTTTTCTTTTCTTTTTCTTTATTTTTACATAAATTTCCTCGGAAGGCAAGACACGTTGTTTAACCGTTCGACCAAGAACGTAAGTGAACGTCTCCATGCGACGCACCAAGACCGTGAACTCGAAGGGTGCTCGCATGAAGGCGTATTCACAACCTCGAGTCAGCGCAACTATCGGTAAAGCTATGAACTAAAGTTTCATGGTTGACTAAAGGTGTGACAATATTCTCTAACAATATTCGCGAAACATTAACATAAATCCTATCGGCACACCTAAAATCACGATTTCTACGCCAAATCCTAAACTTGAGTAGAAACTCGGCGTTTACCGAGTATCAAACTACTGCGCCTAGTGGAGGGACTGTGAACTAAACTGTTACTGACTAAAATTATGAACTATTTGCCACAACTGAATAGAATAATGTACAGTTTCTTATAAACGAATCTTAATCTACACATAAATCTCAAGATTCATGAAACTTTAACAAGAGAAGGTTTCATGAATCTGGGAAAGTTTCCAACTACAGTTTGGCGGGAAAATTCAAAATAAGTAATGAGAACGGAACATCGCATGAGGCCGGTTAACTAAATTTACGCGGACCTATCCTTGTGGATTTATAATAATTTTGTCCTGACGCGCCAATAACCTAACCTCGGCCAGACGCAAGCGCGCATGCGCATAAGCTGAAATGAGACCTTTCGCGCATTTCGGACGTTTTGTCTCATGAAACCTTTCATAGGTACTTGAATACCTTCATGCTAGATGAAAAGTTCCATGGAGACCTAACCCTAACTAAATTCTAGGTTAACAATATACGTAAGTTACCGAGTTTCACAATTACAGTACACATTCGGTAGTCGTTCCCTACACGTTCGAATCCCGAAGTTGAAGTCCAGTTGATGGTCCAGCCAATGACCGTGAGGCCGCTCTTGTCAAGTTTCCGGTCGGTAGTCGTATTCTTCCTCAAGATGGCGTCACCTGTATAACCATTCCAGCGTGTCAGAATCCCTGGTAATCGTCTGACATGGCGACTCAGCCCTGGTCGTCGTAGGGTCGTTAACTGGTATCGTGACGTCACGCCTCGGGAACGTGGTGCAGTGAGGTTAGTGAAAGATGGCGGCCGAAAGCGAGACCAACTATTGGATGTTTGTGGTCCGCCATCTTGTGCTGAGATCGAGAAGATGGTGGCGTAGAATGGTAAGGCCATGATTGGTTGTGGGTCCTTTATTCAGAGTGTGTTAAATAACTCAAGTAGCTGCTACTACCCATCTCTGGCCTCCGTGGTAATTGGTTGGCAATGAGTTCCTTGTGACGTCACGCCTCGATGACATGGCTCTAAAGGACCGATGGAAGATGTGACCAGACACGGTACTAAGTTGGCAGTGTGTTCGAAGTCCGCCATCTTGGTCTGAAGTCGGTAACCATGGAGACGTGGGATATCCGAACCATGGTTAATGATAGGTACTTTATACAGGGTGCGTTTATGTCTGCTGGTGAACCTCAGATGCGACGATCCATCTCTGGCTACCGTGGTGTTGTTGTAGTAGGACTCGGATTTGACAGATGGAGGTTACATTTACATGAAAACATACAAATATCGGAAGGTGAATGATCATGAATTACAATTCTTGATGAACGCTCTTGGCCGAGGTGACTTTCGCTCTTGGTCGATGGATTGAGAGAATAAAAGCCATTTTGAAACCCTTGGCGCGGAAATTCAAAATTTAAGTGACGGTAAGTCAAAATTTACCCTGTCACAAGATCGCCCTGTATCCCAGAGTCACCGTTTAAGACACCTTACCCAGGTGTTATTCAGCTTTCGGCACGGTTGTTACGCCTTCGCTTAGGGGTTATTCCTTCGAGACCATCCGCGGACAATTGTCCGCGACTGCTTATTAATTATTGTAACCATATTCAGCAGAAGCCCTTGGTACAGGGACCCCCTATCCGCAACCCGAGTACGCGTTCGGTGGCTTTGTCACAGGCCCTTGAGTTATATTCCAAAGGAATCGAAACCATAACCAAACGAAAATATATATATATATATACAGGGTGTCCCAGTACTCAGAAAACATTGTTGTACTTTTGAATTCAAACAGAAAAATGGTGTCAAAAATAATTTAAAACAATTTTTGCTAAAGTTAATAATTACCAAGTAATTAACAATTAAGTATTAACCAATCAGAAGCAAGCCTTAGACGGTCGACAGAATATTCTGCTAAATTCGAAATAAAACAGGATAATTTGACTAAATTCAAGAGATTTCTGCCAAACCTAGAAGTATTCTACTGAATTTAAGAGAATTAAACAAAGTTGAAGAGAATTTTCCATATTTTATGAGAATCCTAATAAATTCAGGATGAATTCTACATTAGTAGTAAAGGGCAACTATGGCTCCCCAGCCGCCATCCCCCACTCCTCGGTGTTTGCTCAGACGTCTGGCGCCTACCCCCACTCCTCGACTGTCTGGGTCTTATCTCGCTAGACGTATGTGTTTGTTTAAAGTCTAATCATAGAAGATAAGGAGGTGTGAAAAAATGAATTTCTAGGAATTGTATGTTAGTATAAGGATACCTTTTTAAAGCTGTGAATGACGCAATATCCAAAGTTGCAGTTATGGCTTCGCACTTCTAAGCTAATACTGAAAAGAATAATTAGGTGATATGATTTTACTTTCGTAACTTTGATTAAGAATTAAAAAGCGAAATAATATATCATTGAGAAATAGGAAAGAGTTAATTAAAGTTTAAACGCAATCTTGAAAATTAAAAATATATGTCTTATTTAATAAGGTATGGGCTGTAAATAAGTGGAACACATACACATACATATGAAGTATAACATTGTCTTTATTGAAAAACGGTTAAAAATTAAATAAATTTTTAAAATTTTAAATATTAATATCTACATATAAATATAAATTTCTATAAACATTTAAATTACATTAGGGTAAAGGGAAGCATAGGAAGGAGGAGGTGGGGAAAGGGAGTCATATGGAGGAGGAGGTGGCACTTGGAGTAATACGGACGTTGGTGGAAGGCGGCGAGCGGGTGGTTCCTCGGTGCGTGAAGAGTGAGCTATAGGTTCGTGAATTGTTGCGGGACGAGTTATTTGACGGGAAAATAATCTTCTGGGTAAGGTAAAACGGGATAGGGTTGTGTGGAAACTAGGACGTAAGGGTATGTAGGGTAATTGTTGTTGTTGTTGTATAGCTCGGTGGTCGTCTCGACTATACGGATGTGTCCGCACAAGACCACGTCGTCGAGTCCTATCTACTTGTGGACTAGAGAGTTTTGCCTTTTCTATGTTTTCTTCTTCTTTTTCATCCACCTCTGCTTCGTAATCCGTCGTGTCATCATCATCATCATCATCATTTGTGGGCTGCTCATTACCCAGCAGCTGATGACTGCTTGCAGCATCCAGCTCATCCATGCTGGGTGAGTATCCAGTGACGGAAGCACTGCTACTGTTTGGCCAATGATCTGTGAAACAAAAATTAAGATTAAAATTGATGTCATTTATCAATAAATTAATTAATTCATACCTTCTCCAACGCTAGGCATGTGAGACAAAACGATGTTCTGGGCGGTGAATGCCGAATATATTAAAATAAATAAATATCTACAAATTCTATTTTACTTATATTTGCACGGATTTATATCCGTAGGGTAGAGAATCATAATCCTCTATCCTACGTCTTTTCATGTTTGATACCCGGCAGATTTTTTTTTCATTACGTGTTATGACCTGATGGAATCGAGTGGTTCGAATACTACGAGAGGTAATTTGAATAGGTTCACTTTCAGAGACGACAAGATCACGAACAGAGTTGAAATTGATTAGCTGGGAATTATCAAAGTTTAGGGTAATACCTTTAGCTTTGCATACAGCAGACTCGGTGCCATCTGCTGCACGAGCTATGTATGCATAAAATTTTGGCCCCGCTGAAACGAAAGATCGTATGTAACTTCCTTTTCCATAATCTTTTTCTAACTCGTCGGTCATGTCACCCAAGAGTGAACCTACTGGTAGAGTGTACTCATCAGGGGTACCGCGAGTGACATATATGCACGAATCTGTATCATAATATAAAACACGACGATCTAACTGTTCTAAATATTCGTACAGTTTTAATCGTGCCTGAGCAGTGGTGTACGCTGCAATGACAACGTTTGTATTAGATGCTGAGGTAGCGGCTTCTTCCCTGTACACCCAACAAACGTACATCATGCTTTCATTTGCAGGCACGATATCTTTGACCACGATTTCTGGGTTAGTGAGGAGACGTAACAGTTTTTCTCGCGTGCGTACAATTTCAGTTTGCGGTAAATTATTACGTTGTCCAAACTTACCCCAGAAGGAATTAAGACACAGTTTCGCGACGGAACGCAACCCCGGATTTTTTTTAATTTTTTCACGATCAAGCTTAATACCCTCCGCCAACTCATATTGACGAATGTATTCTTGCTTTGAAGCTTCATCAATACAGTATGATGGCCAACCACTTGCCTCCTGTTTGATCTTTAGGAACATATTGATATATCCTGCAAAATGACCTCCCTTGTGCGTGATTGGATCATACTGTACTACGTTATATTGCCATATTTCTGCGATATCGACAATTTTGTAACCCAATTGCACAGCTTTTTTCAACTCGTCGGAAACCCATGTACCTTGCAGCACACGCTGTGACTCATCTTCATGCGAACACTCTCCCAGTTCCAGATTTTCACAGCATGTACGACAGAGAGAAAACATGAGTTTCTCGTGTAAACGAACCGGCAAAAGAGGATGATAAAGCTTCTGTGGAGGTAAAACAGTACAAAGTACTAAACCCTCGACGTTCGTAAGATCAAAATCTGGACTTGTAAACTTCTTACAATCTTCTGACCCTGCATACACAGTTGGATGACCTACAGGGAATTTTCCTACTTTCGAGATGTACGGATACAGAGAGCAAATATCTTTGTACTCAATGATCTCTCCGTTTTTCACCTCGTAAAAGCATTTTGTATTCCCTGTACGCCCACCGTAAAATGCATCGAGAGGGTTTAATACTTTATTAGTTTTCAATAACGGATGCTTATTTAAAAAATCTCTAAGATTGCTATCCGTTTCTTTAAGACGATTGAACTCACATTCCCATATTTCTGTGAGTTCATATCCGTATCTTTTTATTTTGTCCGACCGCGCACGTGTCTTTTCGTATCGCTCATTCATGGTTTCTTCGGTATGGCCAAGTTTTTTATCTCTGTCAATGGGATAACAGAGTTTGCAGCCATGCCAGAAACAACCATGAAATTCGAATACGCGACGAGTTCTCGTAGCTTCGTCTTCAAAAAAGCCATCTACTACAGGGCCTTCTTCAAGACGATGCTCTCGAGCTCTACCAGCGTGTCGGATAATAATATCAAGATCGCGTTCTATAGATAACAACCATTCAACGCCAACCCTGGATTGGGTATCACCCCACCTATAACCACCTCTTGGAATTATCCCAATCATATTTTCGCGTAAAAAATTCTTTCTAAAGAATCGATTGCAAGCCGATGCAATAGTAGGAGCTTCTGTGAAAGGACAAACATTTCCACATTCGAGAAATATTTTACGAAATGCGATACACGCACAACGTAAAATATCTACATCGTTCTCACAATATGAAATAAGCTCTTCCCAAAAATTGAATTGATATTCCGGATCACGACTTTTCTCCTCATACCAATTCAAAAATTCTTTCCGAGCTTTTTTCGACATGGTTCCCGGAGAATAAAAATGAATTGGTGGAAGAGGTCCACAATAATTTTTATTTTCCGGGTATTAAAGAGATGTGGAAATGTTCCTTTCTTTTCGCCTATTCCCTCTAATCCGAATGATGCCGGTAGTGCGCTAAGCGGTAATTGAAAATAATTTAGGCTATCAATGAAAGTAGTGTGCTTTACCGTCATTGAGATGATTTTGCTACCCGATAAAATTAGATCCGGATCTGTTTTTTGACAATTTTTGTGCTCAGTTAAGTGTTTTAAGATGAATTGAGCGTCAAAAGCTTTGGCATTATGAGCTATACAAATAATTTTTTTAAATTTAATAATCGGACGAAGCGCAAAGTCTACGAAATCGCGTACGGGATTGTCACCACCAAAGACAAACTCACGAATCAACCCGCAATGCTCGCACGGCTTTTTAATGTCCTGTTCAGCGATACACCACGAGCAGACTTGTTGAGCTACACAAAGATTCACCTCATGCTAATTAGTAGAATTGTCCCCGTCGAGCGTTTTATTTTGCCGTGTTTCAAAATCATAAAATATAAATAAAACGGGGTTCTTTTTCGCATCATTAGCACCCGAATCTACACGTATAGGTTTCATGTAGCAATCGTGATTAAATTCACGTTCGCAAGCACATGTCCTACAGTAAGAAAAACCACATTTGTGATATTTATCTACTGATAGGTTGACTAAACGTGAGCACACATCACATATTCGTAATACATCACAAACGCTTTTTACGGACGAATACGAATTCCTTTTCATATGACGAGTAAAACAATCGTCACTAAAAAAGAGACGCAAGCATTGTTCACACTTGCGCCCTGTGGTGTTTGCTTCATCGGTTTTTTTTTGACATTCCGACTGCGACAAACATGCCCCACATTTTTGCGAGCACCTATGGTCATTGATGTTTTTATAACCCTTATTACAAGGTGTACAAAATTTTCGAGTTGAAGCCGCACCAGTCAAATTCAAAATTGTCTGAAAATGACGAGTGTCGCTATCATACAAAAGATGTACAGTATGTCTAGGGATTTGACCTGCTTCGATATAATATCGTGTGCCATCGAAAAAAGGTGGGTTAGCACCATCGCCGAATGTTTCAAAGTCAAAAGCGATAATAGCAATTTGTTCGCCGATAAGATATTTTTGAAATTTATCAATTTCGAAAAAACCGCATCCTTCCGACGGTATTTCCACAAGTGCATTGCGTGTCAGCTCTCGTGCTAATACCGTTTGAAGGATGGAATTTTGTTTGCGAATAGCATGCCATTTTGAATTTTTTTCTCCGTTTCTTAATTGACCGCGTTCTCTATAAATTCTGCCTGAAACAATCGTTCTCTGTTTGATGTTGCTCGTCGTCGTCGTCGTCACCGCATAGATCAATTATTTCAATTGACCGAGTCGTTGCTGCTGTTTCAGTCGTTGTAACAGCAGCCGCTGTCGATTGTACTTCTTCTGGTGCTGAAAATTAATAAAAATTAGTAAATTAGTATTATTAAATTATTTTTATTATTATTATTAATTGAATAATTAATTATTAATCATTATTCAAATATAAATTAGTATGATTATTAACTGTATGCATTTTTTAAATTAGTATGTTTATTATTATCATTATTATTATTATATAAAATAACGAGAAACAATAATTGTATTTAAAATATTCATAATTATTTTCACTCACCGTCAGTATAAAGATTTTCAAGTCTATTCAAGCGAATCGACTCGGTAGCAGCGTCCGCCCTCCGAGCTATCAGTATCTCACGGAGGGTAATATCGTTACCAACCATTCGCAGAACCCGATCAACACCCGCGACATCAAGAAAACGCAACATATATTTAAAAATTAACCGCAGTTGCCAATCGGCTAAATCCCCCGTACTACCACACATCACGATGATGTTGGCCGAAAGTGCTGGAGCAAACATTTTCAGTTAAAGTTTTTTTTGAAAAAGTGAAAGAATATCAAGCGAAGTTACTTCTAGCGTAGATCTAGAGAAACTGTGCTTTCGAGATTGTGTAGGGTCGTTATATCAAAGTACCAAAGGTAGATGGTGTGGGAGGGGAAAAATTAGGCGTTTACTAGGACTACCTATCATCTTGAAGAAAATTCCGAAATAGTGGGAGATGTAGACAATTTTTGCAATTTGAGAAATCCTATTGGAAATGGCGATCTGCCCAATCAGATGCTTTGCCACACCTCCAATTTCCATGGGATCCATCGTCAAAATTTACCTTTAAGTGATAAAATCTCAAAAATATAGGCAAAAGTGTTAGACAACAGCCAGCCTGGCGGATATTTGAGGAAACTATATACTCTGTAAATAGCTAGCAATCTTTATTACGGTCGCCTCGCATAATATAATACAAGAATTATGATTATCATCATCGAGGTGGTCGTCTATACCGCAGTCTGGGCCAACTTTGTACAACAGGTACCTAGAGAGACGGATTAACAGTCTCACTATAGAATTCGAGGCGTGCTTGCCATAAATATTTGGACACAGAATCCTTGATTGAGTTTGCACACAAAGGATAATATCCTGAGTGTTTTGCAGCAGGTGTATATTGAATTTAGAAATTTTTAAAAACGATTCAGTATTATCTGAATAGCTAACAAACATTTACACGACCATCACCGGCTTGTAAAAGTTTTTCTACCGAATGTCTCGCTTCACAGTATCGCCCCCCTCTTTATTTACCTGTATTATATTGCTATTAAGGATAACAATCTCTTTCATTCAATACGTTAGAAAATGCATTTCTTTCAAAAATTATGGAAATCTTTTTAAAATAAGTTTTGATTCATATTATTTTAATAAATTTCGTGTTTTTAACCATTTATTTTTAGCGTTAATTGTAGGTGCTCATGCGCAGTGTCACGCTATATTTTTCCCTATTCACATGTATGCAAATCAGGTTAAAACAGATGCATAGGATATATACCTCCACCACGTGCTTCTCTCTCACTCTCTATCTCTCGTGAAAGTGTTCTTATTGGTTGAACACATGTGACGTCATATCTACACCGCCCCACCCGAGTAAGTCCGCCATGTGTGACCTATAAAAACGGCCACGCAGGACACAACCGTCAGTTATATTCTGAAAGTTTCAACATATAACATGTCGCAGTCTCCAAGTCAAACGATGGAATCTACCGTCAACCAGAGTGAAGCCTCACAAGATTTGATAGTGAAAAGTGTATCAAAAAAACGAATTTGCCCTGTAGATATGTCATCATCTGAAAGTTTAACAGTGAAAAAAGCAAAATATTCACCTCGTCAGCCTCTGATTCTTGCAACAATATACGACTTGAATAACTCTTCTTCGAAAAAGGTTATTCTCGGTTTGGAAATTCAAGCCGATGGATCGTTTGAACCAGTTTTACGATTCTTGGACAACAAATCTCATGGAATCTCCTTCAACCGTGATGAATGGCTTCAATTGCAACAAAAATTCGATCTTGTTTGTTCCTACTTGGAGGATCGATGCAGAAACAGTAACTCCGACTTTCGTTCTTTACCGATAAAAATTGGCCGTTATAACTTGTTTTTCACAACTTCGTACAATGCAAAAGCTATTTTAATCGAAAAGATTGTACAAAATGCAGCAATGACAACAGCAGCCACACCAACAAATAGCGAGACGCAAGGAAAAAACGAGAAACTCTATATCCCGGGCATTGTTCTTCAAGCAGCTACATTTCAAGGCCTCGTCAACACTGTTATTTGCATTGATGAACACATCAGAAGTATGGAGCGGGTTTTATCTAACGTCAAACTCTGCAAGGATATTTTCGTGGAAGAATTGAGTGCCTATTTTTTAGCGGACAAAACACACAGGCCATCCAGTGAATTTGTGCGTCAAATTGTGAATGTTAAGTTTGAGTACTTTAAGCAGCAACTAAAGACCAAATTGTCACCGGAGTTTGTAAATTCACATTTTGAACTTATATTTTGTGAAATAACATGTATTTTAAACACTCAAATTACTAACGAAATAAATGATAATCTGTGTAAAATATTAAAAAAGGACTAATGACAATCAAAAAGTTTTTTTGCTACCTTCTGTCCGCATATTTAATCACAAGTATGTGTATACGTGTATATTTCTCTTCATGTTTGTATATGTGTGTTTGTGTAATATGTGAGAGTATGTGTATGCATTTTAAATGGAAATATAAAAAGAGTTTATTAAACAAATTTTGAAACTGTTATCTGCAACCATTTTTCTGAAACTGAAATAAAAAATATGCTTTTAGCTAATATGATATTTTTTCTATTTTCCTAAACCCTCCTTGCGTGCGAGAGTATATGAGATTAAGATCCCAGCTCAGGTAAGATAAGATAGCATCTTGCGATGGGGTCTGGAGAACAGGTTGTAAAGGCTTTTAGTTGTTTAAATTGAAAAGTGTTTGACTGATTAAAAACACCATAAACTCAACACTCTTTCTCTCCATCTTTCTGTTATTTTCGTGAGATATTTAGTGTTTGAGGCAAATAGCAATTATATTTTCACAACATCGGCCGGCGCGGGTGGCCCAACGCGTGAGATCGCCTGACGATAAGCTAATACAGGCGATCCGGGAACGCGGCTGCCGGGAACTAGCTGATTTTCGGCATGCGAACCAGGCTCTAATAAGCTTAAAACGCCTGGTCCGTGCGCGGAACCGGAAAAGCTTATATAGGTTCGCGGTATGGAACCGAAAAAAGCTTATATAGGTTCCACACCGACCGCGCTTAAAAGCTAATTAGTTTTCAGAAAAACACTTTTTTATTTATTTATGTGATTTTACTATAAATGATGAACAATAGTGAATTATATATCAGTATAGAAAATGGACACTCGTTGGCAACATCCTTTCACAGCTATGGTTTGCGGACCAAGCGGATGCGGGAAAACTTTTTTTGTCAAAAAATTCTTACGCTACATCGATGTCATGTGTGATACACATTTTGAACGTATTCTTTTTTACTATTCAGAATGGCAGTCGGGTTATTCTGAGTACGGTAAAACCATAGAATTTAGAGAAGGCTTACCGCAACCGACTGATTATTCCAGCGATAATGACCGTGCTAAGCTCATAATTATCGATGATCTTATGCGTGAATCTTCGAACAATACAATTGTAGATCTTTTCACTAAGGGTAGTCACCACAAAAATCTTAGTGTTATCTTTATCTCGCAAAATTTATTTCATCAGGGACATGGACAAAGGGATATATCACTCAATACAAATTATATCGTTGTTTTTAAAAATCCTCGAGACCGAGCTCAATTTCAACATCTTGCTCGACAAATATATCCAGAAAATCCTCGTTTTTTACATGAGTCTTATCAGGACGCGACATGTAAACCTCACGACTACCTTCTTCTCGATTTAAAACAGTCTACACCCGATAATTGTCGTTTTAGAACAAATATTTTTCCAACTGATGGGTTTTCATTAGGGTGATTCAAAAAAAAAAAAAATTTATTTTTTCTTGTGAACAGGCTTAAAAGTTTCGTTTTAACATACCAAAACTCCAGTTAAAAGATGAGCTCTTAATATTGATATTAAAGTTGTCCTCATCGCATTTTTTTAATTCCCATAAGAATAACATAGGAAAGCGTGTTTTTTCTTCTTCTGATTTTTATACCGTTCAAACGACTAGTTAAATAATGAATCTCTATAGTGAT
>CAKNYM010051565.1:106163-140080 GCA_932195095.1 Andricus curvator
GAAATATCACCTCGAGGTATCACACGTCAGAGTACACTGAAAAAAAATGTAAGTTTTAAAACTGAAAATCATGCGAAGGCTGTGACATCGAGCACGGTCGCTGACAAAATAGAAATTTCTGTCAAAAAAATCAATCAAACTGCGAGTGAGGTAAATAACCCTTTAACAGATTTGCCTCGACTTGGCAGTCCTGGAAATAGAGATGGACAGCCTTCAGATACTTCGAGCACTTCAAGCAATACCACGACATACGACTGGTGTATTCCCTGCGGATCGGATACCGAAGGTGTGGATGAGACCGGCTGCTTTAATTTTCAACACGGATCCACACAATAAAAACGGATCGCATTGGGTTGCGGTTTATATTGACAGAAATGGCCACGGAACGTACTTTGACAGCTACGGCCTACCGCCTCTTATTTCTCAACATCTTTATCGTCTGCGAGGAAACTGTACCCTATTCCGATGGAACACAGCAGAGTTACAAAGTTCCTCTTCGGACGTGTGTGGTCAGTTTTGTATTATGTTCTTGTATCATATGTGCAGTGGTTTTTCTTTGCGTGAGTTTACCAGGCTTTTTAGCAAAAATCTGGTAGAAAATGACCGCATTGCTGCGAATTTTTATAAAATGATTTTAAAAAAATATAAAATTAAGCCGAGCGTTTTGCACAAATCTGAAGACAGGTTTCAAGGTGGGGATTATAACAAGGGGGCTATTAATACACATCTTGAATCCTGTGTTCAATCTTGCTCTTCACAACTTGCTACTTTATATCTCACATAGTATACTTACATGTAATACAGCGAACTACGTGTTACTTTAAGAGTTTATCAAATATATTTTTGCGATATGTGTTTATTATTATCTATAAGTCTTCAAGTATCTCTCTCTTTTTTTTTCATGCTGCGTCACTTGTATGTCTCTACTTTTAGGTTTTATTGGAAATTCTCGTTTGGAAGAAAAAAAAGCGTCTTTGTGCGTGTGTGTGTGATTTTATTCAATGAAATAAAATGATATCCCTGTCTACGATATGTAATAATCATAATCGTTATAATAATCGATAACTTTAAGTATATGTATCTTTTAGATGAAAACTATTTTTAATTTTTAACTTACAATAAACCGGTTTTACTAGTTGTAATTAGATGTAATTTTTTTTGAAAATTTGGTGAATAAATCTATTTTAATAGGTTTGAACATAACCCTAATCTATTTATTCATCTTCCTCCTCTTTTAGAAAATAAGTTTTATTATTTAACTTTGAAATTAATTAATTAATTAATTAATTATTATTCATATCATTATATTATTATTATTATTTTATTAATATTTTATATAAATATATTATATGTGAGAAGTTGTAGGCTCCGGAAGCTACGATCATGGTTCTTTAAAAGCAACCAATCCCGACGCAACTGGAACGTGTACGTCATCCGCTCTGCTCCTTCTGTCCTAGAAGGTAAGCAAGAGCGGGAAATTTACGCGAGAAAACATCGGGCAACACTGTTCCTTGGAGTCAGGTCTCTAGCCGCGGATGATCTTACGCGGCAGACGGGACAGTTGGAGATGAAGTTTCACCTCTGGATACTTTTTCAGAGCTACCAATCTTTGTAGAATGTTATGAGGAACAGTGTTGACGGACCAGATGAAGTGATCCCAGAAGAACAGCCTTTTGCATCCGGTTCGCGATGGAATGAGCCTGACGCTGGCAAGCCGGAATCTTGTTGAGTTGGCTAATAAATGAAGCTTTCATACCTCCAAGACAGCCGATTATGAGAACTACAAGATGGACTTTGAAGCCTTGGTAGAGCCTGCTCAGCTCGAAAAGAAGTGGTTGATATTTCGCCCGTTTTTCTTCCTCCTTTGCCGTGATATTACCGTCGGCTGGTGCCGACAATTCAATCACGTAAATGATCTTGTTCTTCAGATCTTGGAGGACAATATCAGGCTTCGTAGCACTGATACGTTGAGTGGTCGAGAATGAGAAATTCCAGTAGATCTTACACTGATCATTCTCCACAATAGACTCGAGTTCCCCCTGGGCGTATGGCAAGACGAGCAATAGATCAACACCATAGAAGTGCCTCAGATGGTAATATAACACTTTTAGAGCCGCATTGTGTCTCTCTATGTACCCGTATCGTGCATATTTTGAGCATCCACTGAGAACATGTCCAAGTGTTTCTGGCTCTTGCTTGCACGCTCGGCAGTTGGTATCGCCTACAGGTATATTCATTATGCGCTCGCGGTAAAATAAGGTGTCTATAACGCCATCTTGACAGGCAAATAGAAATCCCTCAGTCTCCGATTTTAATCCAGCAGACTTGAGAAACATGTTGGACAGACCCATCGAGAGCTCTTCTCTACGTATAATGCCGTAGAATTTACCATGAAGGGGCTTGTCAGCATGTTCTCTTAGTAGAAGCGTATGTTCTGCTTCCTGTACACGACTTTTGAGCACCAAAGGTGTTAGTGATGCTAGGCCATGTGTAGTGTCGCTGGAATCAAATGGGAGGCCAAGCTCCTCTGCGGCCCTATCTGCGGCACGATATAGAAACGCCGCAGCATTGACGACTTCATGTTGATGTACTAGTCGCATAAGAAAATCTGTGCTATTTAGAACTGAGCAGGCTGTAGCCAGAACCGTTCTGCGATGAAGACACTCTAAGCTCAGCAAGCCTCTACCCCCTTTATCTCGAGGGAGGTATATTCGAGGTACGGAAGATCTAGGATGATGACTTCGATGGATTGTCATCATCTTGCGTGTTCTTCGGTCCAGTTGCTTCAACTCATCGACGTTCCATTTTACTGCACCAAACGTGTAGAGCAGTATAGGAACGGCCAGCATATTGGTCGCCTGGATCTTATTCTTTCCAGATAATTCGAAAGCCCAAATTTTTCTGAGAATTTGGCGATACCTTTTTCCAAGGGCCGTTTTTAACGCAAGAACATCATGGGTTTCCGCTTGCGGTATTCCAAGATATGTATAAGTTTCTCCAATACCAAGATGTTGAATGGTATTTCCGCCGATGAGTTGAACATCCTGATCGTGACCCGATGATGTAGTTTCTAGTCTTCCTTGGTGTAGGTGGACGCAGGCACACTTGTCCAGTCCGAAGCTCATGCCAAACGCTTTAGAGTACCTATTTACCGCCTCCACAAGGATGTTAAGGTCCTCTTTCGAGGAAGCAAAGAGTTTAAGGTCGTCCATGTATAAAAGGTGTTTGACCTTATATTCTCTTTTGTTCGGCGGGCCACATAGGTATCCAGAGCTTTTGCCTCGGAGCACAATAGATAGAGGCAAGAGGGAGATGCAGAAAAGTATCGGACTTAGAGAGTCTCCTTGGAAGACTCCCCTCTTATATGTGATATAGCTTGTAGTCACTTGTCTTTTGTCAGATGTTATGACAAATCTTGTCCGCCACAAGAGCATAAGCTCTTTTATGCATCTCACTATTTTTGGATGCACCTTCATGCATTCAATGAGCTTAATAAGTAGCTCATGGTTCGTGTTATCGAATGCCTTACGGTAGTCAATCCAAGCCATGGACAGATTGCGTCGATACCTGATCGAGTCCTGGGTGATACACCTGTCTATTAACAGGTTCTCCCTGCAACCTGCCAGACCTCTCTTGCATCCACGTTGTTCAACTATTGCACTCCATACCGGCTCGATAGATGTTAATATCCTCTCTTTGAGGATGCCAGTGAATTGCTTGTAGCTGGTGTTTAAACAAGCTATGGGCCTGTAGTTCTTTGGACTTGACAAATCTCCGGTCTTAGGAATCAATACCGTGCGTCCTTCCACTAGCCACTGCGGGACGGGTTGTTCTCCGTTTAAGAAAGTAGTAAATATACGAGCTAGATGTTGGTGCGTAGAAGTAAACTTCTTCCACCAAAAGTTGTTGATTTTATCTGGCCCTGGCGCTAAAAAGTTCTTAGTTCTAGCGATAACTTTCTTCACTTCTTCAGCAGTAATTAGTGGACACTCTTCTGAAGCGTCTTCATACAGCTGATAAGTATCTCCATATACTTGTTCCCAGAAGACTTGAATCTCTTCTCGACTAGGCGGATTTTTAACGGCAGGTGACGTTTTATTGAACAGACGGGAATGATGAGTAGAAATGGTGGAATTTTCCTGAATCCACTTTACTCGCCGTTCAAGGCGCTGTTTCGCTGTTGAAAGAGATCTTATTTTTTGCGCCCAGTGCTGCTTGATGGTCAACAGTTTACACTTGTTCAGCGTGTGATTTGTTTTCCTCAAGTTTCGAGCAAGTGCCCTAACTTTTGGAGTGAATTTTTTATTTAATGTTATGTAGCTAATCACGCACTGAATATTTGATGCATGCCGTCTCGCCGTTTCAATTTTGACTTGAAGCTGTGCAATACGCTCGCGAGTCTTACTCAGACGTACTGAAGTTTCGTTACTTCTACTCGCTAAGCAAGGACACCGCCTTCTCGTAAACAACACAGTTCAGATTCCAGAGATTAACATCTTCGGGGAGCAAATCGGGGAGAGCAGTATTAGCTTCAGCTAATTTGTCCATCCTGAGAAAGACTTTTTGGTGGATAGATCTCCTACTTCTCATGTTAGCATTATCGGCTATCTGCAAAGGTGGTCTTGCTGGAATGGGTGGAATGTTCGATGGAGGATGTTGCTCTTCTTCTTGTTGATAAAGAGCTTCATATCCGTTTTTTTGCAAAAAGGATACCTGATCTCTTAAATACTGAGGCGTTTGATGAGCATATTCCGGGTGCATATTGACCCAACGGTCATGTAACCTCTGCATGAATCCTCTTCGCGCCGGTGAGCTTCTTTGCCAACAGGTAAGGATGTCTCTCCTGAGTTGTTCTGACCATTTAAATCGATGTTCTCACGTTTGTCCGGGGCCATTGCCTGGTCGTCGCCTCGGTTCGGTCCTATTGCCACTCCCAACTGAACCATGGCCTCCATCCGAGAGAGGCCTATTATGGGTGGCACTGCGCGATACTGGTGTCGTAACCGCATAATTCATTGCATTGGGGAGTTAGCCCAAAGAAACGTGGCTGACTGCAAGAGCCGGAGCTCTCGGGCGATGGTGTCGCCACATCCCTACTATTATATTATTATTTATATTATTATTATTATTATTAATCAATCAAAAAAGAATCATAGAAGTTAATTATTCCTTTCAGCAGTGGTCTAGAATCTAAGAACCCATAAGTACAGCTTTAAATATGGCGCCATACAGTCTACGAAAATCCATCAACACTGCACAAGTATACAAATCCCTTAAATGCCATCGCTTGGCCATCTATTCCTTATCTTCCATTCATAGACTTAAGCAAACACTAGCGTCGAGCGAGGCAAGGCCCAACCAGCCGCCGACTGGCGCCAGACGTCTGAGCAAACACCGAGGAGTGGGGGATGACGGCTGGGGAGCCATAGTTGCCCTTTACTACTTACATTATTCAAGAGAGTGCTGTTGACCTAAAGAGAATTCTGCCAAACGTTAGAGAATTCTGCTGAATTGAAGAGAATTCTTCAGACTTCAGGAGAATTCCACTGAGTTTTCGAAAATTCTACAAAATTCAAGGGAATTTACAAAATTCATGAGAATGTTGTCGAATTTGGTTGATTGTGGAAAATATTTTTTTCAATTTTTGTATCTCGTTGACGTGTGCAGTTACACCAGAGAGTCACAACCTGGTAGAGCGAACAGAGGAGAAATTAAACGAACGTTGTTTTTTTCAATGCACCTATTACCTTCAAAGGTCATGGCGACTTTTAAACTCTGTGTCTGCTGTCAAATGTATTTTGGCGAATAAAGTGTGGTGAGTCGAAAATTCGGCGATTGATTCGCTAATTAATATTGAGTATCATCTTTTTGGAGTGCCTTGTACGCGGAAATATGCGAGAATTCATTATTTATAGCCGGTTTTGTAAACATAAAGTCAGCAAGTAACACTTCGCCCATCTTACCCTCCTCCAGGGTAAAGTCAGGTATACTTTACTCACTAATCAATTACCCAGCGCGACATTACCCTGTACCCTAGCCGACTTTACCCAGAAATAATGATTACCTGCAACATTGGTTACCCCCAGTTTTTTCCATGATGTGAAGAAGAAAAATTATTCAAGACATTTTCAACAGTAAATAAATGTTTTCTCATCAATGAAAGGCAAGTTTGTGGCAAAACCCAATTATAACCTCTCGACTCTGGAAATACATACAGTGCCGTTACAAGACATTTCCATCTGTTTCCACTAAAACTGTTTTTTCATCATTACTCTTTATGACACGTATTTTATAACAGAAATTATGTTTCGGTACTATCCTTCCAAACAAAAAACAAATTGATGTAAAAAATTAATATAAAAATCAACAAACGCGGACGTCATATATAATATCCACCGTGACCCACACCCCCGCATAGTGGGGCAAAGCGTCAACATTTCTTCCAAAATCGCTTAGAGCCAAAAACTCTTGAGGGCATGTGACACTCATACGATTCCTACGTAACCGAAATTTTTTTTTGATTATACCACTTCCACTCAGAATGAGATATCGATCTGAAAGTTTAAGAAAATAAACAAAAAGGACTGAAAAATGTTTATGTACGTGCCTCATCCCTTTTCTTTATTTTTCCGAAATTTCAAATCAATATCTCATTTCATATGGAATTGGTATGATAAAAAAAAAAAAAAAATGTTGGTACAGTAGGAATGAGATAAGTGTCGCATGCCCTTAAGGGACCGTACTTAAAATACGTAACAGCTCAAGACGGGAGGAGGGGTACAGCGATTTTTTACGATGTTTCAAAGTAGGTGAGCTGGTGGGGGGGTCTTTCATTAATTTCTGTCATTTTCAAGAATTCATAAATGAAATAAATAACTTGCAGTAATTGTACAGAAATTTAATATGAATTTAACGTTACGCGCCAAAGCAACCTGGTGAGTGAAAAATGAACTTAGCCAACAACAATTTTTAAAAAGTCAGGGAATTTTATTAGTCAGCGAAAAGTCAGGGATTAAGAAAAAATATCTTGTAAAATTCAGGACATTTCTACAACTTTAAATAACTTTCTAAAAGATTCTAGGCTAAAAAAGTTACAAGTTAAAGATTCTGTTTTGTGAATGTTAATATTATTATTATTATAGATTAGCAGTTCGAACTCGAAAGTTCATTGCCTCATCTACCCGAGACCGCCACACATCTCTATCTTGTGCATTCTCCATCCAGTTTAAGTAATCATGTCCTAGTTCTTTTAGATCATCCCTTACATTTTTCTCCCATCTGTTTCTCGGTCTGCCTAGGGGTCTCTTACCAGTCGGTCTCCCTCTTAAAACTTGCGCCACTGTTCTTTCATTGCCCATTCTTGCTACATGCCCCGCCCATCTTAATTTACGCGCTTTCATTACTCTATTAATATTTGCTGACCCGTAGAGAGCGTGCAGCTCATCATTATGCAGTTTTCTCCACTCGCCGGTCTCTTCGTCCCTTTTTGGACCATAGATTTTTCTAAGTACTTTATTCTCGAAAACTCTAAACCTATTCTCTTCTCCTTTCGTCAGCGCCCACGTTTCACACCCGTACATGACGACCGGCATTATTATCGTTTTGTAAATTCTTACTTTGATGTTTCTAGATAGCGATCGCGATTTTAGTAGCGTGTTTGCTGCATAATAGCACCCATTGCCAGCGTGTAGCCGCGCATTTATTTCCGTTTTAATCTTATTTTCGCTAGTTATAATAGACCCGAGGTATTTAAACTCGTTAACCCTTTCGAATTTCATATTTCCGGCCATTAGATCCCCGTCTTGATTACTTTGTCCGGACCTGACGACGGTCATATATTTTGTCTTCGATTCGCTAACTTCCAAGCCAATCTCTTTGGCTTTTGCGATCAAGATTTCTGCATTTTTAGCTACCGTTTCTTTATCATCCCCTAGTACGTCGAGATCATCCGCATATCCAAGAATTTGTATTACCCCATTGAGGGTAGCACCGGTCGGATTCGCCTGCACTTGCCTAACCACGTATTCTAAAACTAAGTTAAAAAGGACGCACGAAAGTGCATCGCCCTGTTTCAGGCCATCGCGGATCGAAAACTCTTCAGATAAACTACCGTTTACGCGTATTCTACCCTTACTGCCGCTTAAGCAAATTTCGATAAGTCTAACTAATTTTCTTGGCACACCCAAGAACTCTAGGATCCAGTACATTCGCGCGCGTATAATAGAGTCGTAGGCTTTTTTAAAATCGATAAATAGCTGATGTACTGCTTCTTTAAATTCCCATTTCTTTTCTAACAGTTGTCTAATTGTAAACATTTGATCGCTTGTAGATCGGTTTCGGCGGAATCCACACTGGTAATCCCCAATGATTTCCTCGGCAAAAGGAGTTAGTCTACTTAGGATAACATTAGACAGGATCTTGTAGCACGAAGGCACAAGTGAAATTCCCCGATAGTTGTTACAGTTAGTTTTATCGCCTTTTTTAAAGATGGGAATAATGATAGAGGTATTCCATTCTTCCGGCATGCGTTCTGTTTTCCAAACTGCGCGTATCAATTTACAAATTTGCCTTGTGAGGCAAGGGCCTCCATTTTTTATCAGTTCTGACGGTAGGTCATCAATGCCCGCGGCTTTGTTATTTTTCAACTTCTTTATGGCCATTTCTATTTCTATATCAGTAGGATCGTTAATTAATAGATCAGCAGTGTGGATTTCGCCGAGATTACCTTCAACGGGGGCTTCGCGTACATTTAACAGTTTATCGAAATAATCTTTCCATAAATTCAGTCTCTCTGTCGCATCGGCTACTAGATTGCCATTTTCGTCCCTCATTACTTCCGTTCTACTTTGAAAGCCTTTCTTTATAAAATTGATTCCCCTGTACATCTCACGCGGGTTATTTTGTTTATTATGCGCTTCTATTGCTAGTATTTTATTCTTTTCCCACTCCCTTTTCTTGGATCTATAGAGCCTATTTGTACTTTTGCTAATCTCGAGATATTTCTTATGTGTTTGATCGCACTTATTTTGTAAACTACTTAGTCTGGCCTTCCGACGTTTCTCAAACCAGAGTTTGCACTCTTCGTCAAACCATGGTTTGCTTTTGGTTACTTTCTTAAAACCTATCGTAAGTTTCGCGGCTGCCTTTATCGCCTTTTTCGTATTGCTCCACAGGGTTTCCGGGTCCTCCTCGTGATTATTGTTATCGTCTCTCTGTTCTTGGAGAGCGTCGAAACTATTAGAAATCTCAACTTGGTAATTTAATTGTTTCTGTTGCTGTTTTGAACTTATCTATATTGAAACGAACTGTTGGCTCTGTGCGGCTTGTTTTCTTACTTAACGCTAGCCTAGATCTTAGTTTTACTATCACGAGAAAATGGTCTGAATTTAAATCCGCTCCCCTATACGATCTTATATCGAGAATGTTTGTATGACGTCTTCTGTCTATTAGAACGTGATCAATCTGATTGTGAGTATTACCATCTGGTGATGTCCAGGTGGCCTTATGTATATTTTTATGCTTGAAATATGTGCTTTTGACAACGAGGTTCTTTGAAGCTGCAAAGTTTATTACTCTGGTTCCATTATCATTACTGACGTCATGCAAACTTTCTGATCCTATTGTAGGCCTATACATTGGTTCTTTTCCAATTTTCGCGTTGAAATCCCCCAATACTATTTTTGCGTCAAACGTTGAGAACTTGTCAAAAACCTGCTCGATTGTTTCATAAAAAAGATCTTTAGTGTCTTCGTCTTTGTCCTCGGTGGGGCAGTGCACATTGATTAATACGTGTTTGCTGAAATTACCCTTTAGTACAATGTATGATAACCGGTCGTTAATGAATTGCATGTCGATAAGTGCTTGCGAAATTCGTTTATTAATAAGAAAACCAGTCCCCAGTCTTTGCCCCTTAGCTCC
Source organism: Andricus curvator (assembly GCA_932195095.1). NCBI lineage: Eukaryota > Metazoa > Arthropoda > Insecta > Hymenoptera > Cynipidae > Andricus > Andricus curvator. Next base: position 116,082 of record CAKNYM010051565.1, read on the forward strand.
TCCCCAGTGAAAAGTATAGTCATCCCTAGAAATTGACGCGAAATCGCCCGACCAGCAGGTTTCTTGAAGTGCTATTACGTCAGTTTTGTATTCAATTGCTATCTTAATGAGTTCGCTAAAATGTTAATATGGTCAAGGAAAATGATAAATTGGTCAGGGAAAAATTATGGAATTTTCAGAATAAAGTTTTGCCGGAACCCTGATATAATATTCTTGTCAGGAATTTATTTGCCTTGCATTTATATTTATATTTATATTTTACATTCTCATCAGAGAAGGTATCAGATTTTTCTAAATGTTGACCCCCCCCCCACTTTCGGTCGGATCTCCACGTTTTGAGACCCTCTGAACCCGAAAAACAGGTTTTTTCGAATTTGCTTTATGAATACATGTATGTTTATTTATGTGTGTATTTAGGTATTTATGTATGTATGTATGTATGTATGCATGTATGTATGTATGTATGTATGAAGGTTTGTATGCATGAATGTCTTTTTGTGAGCACGATACATCTTTGAAGATCTATCCGATTAACCTATGGTTAATGATAATTTTTTGAGACCATTTTTTTCAAGACTCAACAATTCTATCTACGGCTATTTGTGGTAGTCAGAAATTTGAACAATTTATAAATTTATCTCAATGCTGCTTATTTAGATATTGCAAAATGAAGTACAAAAATTTTATTTTTCATGATTACCTCAATATTTGCCAATTGTTATCAAACCTTTTATTGCCAACTTGTGTCGCTTTTCGATAAATTTAATTTGTTTATTTCCAATATTTTTTGCGATTTAAACTAAAAGTACACATTCTAGTGTGAGGTGGTTTTAAGCAAATTTGCAGATATAATTTAATCGAAAAATTTTGTAAAATGAAATGTTATTGTAGCTTGTGTCCTTTTTTCCAAAAAGTTGATTTTTTAATTTTCAATAAATATTTATTACAAGAGTTTAGAATAAATTTTAGATATTTTTTGGTTGAACAACTTTTAAATTTTTATTGTTTTCGTCTATTGTGTCGTTTTTTCGAAAATTTAATTTTTTTTCAATCTTTTTTTTACGATTGAAAGAAAATATACTAGTTCTACCTACAAATTATCAATAACAAATTTTATAGATTCTTTTCGGGTGAAGAACTTTTGTCTATTAATTTTTGTTCATAGCTTGTGTCGGTGGTCCAAAAATTTAATTTTTTTTATTTTTAATGTTGTTTTTGACGAATAAAACAAAAACTACGCATTCTATCAAGAAATTATCAATAAATAATTTGTAGATCTTTTTTGGATGAACAACATATGTCTTATTTTTTTTTTTTTTAGCTTGTGTCGTTTGTCCGTAAATTATTATTTTTTTTATTTTTAACGTTTTTTACAGATGTAAAAAAAAATGCGTGTCCTATAAAAAAGTGATTCATAACAAATTTGTAGATCTCTTCTGGGTGCACAATTTTTTTCTATGCATTTTTGTTCGTATCTTGTATAGTTTGACCACAAATAGAATTTCTCATTTTTCATTATTTCTTTTGCGATCAAAATTTGAATTTTCGATTTTTCGGAAAACTTCAAAGAGTTGTTATAATCAGGTTATAGGGCATTCAAAAAGCGGCGTTTTTCTTCTCAACAAAAACAATGATTTTTCAACAAAATAGCTCAATTTTCAACCAAAAGAGATGAATTCTTAACGAAAAATGTATTAGTTCATACTTCAACCAAACCCGATTTTTATTTTAAATAAAAAACAGGTGGAATTAACCAAGGAAGACGGATTTTCAACAAAGCTGTTGTTTTTTCAACCAAATAGGATACTTTTTTAGGAAAATTGTTTCATTTTCAACAAAGTAGAATAATTTTTAACCAAATAGTGCAATTTTCGACCAAAAGCATGAATTTTTAACCAAGAAGATTAATTTTCTATAGAAAAATATAGATTTTCAAGGCAATAGTTGAAGTGTCAATTAAAAATGATCAATTTTTAACCAAAAATTAAATAGTAACATTTTCAATCAAAAAAATTAATAGCTTCTCGCAAAAAAATCAAGAATTTAGTTCAATTTTCAACCAAATAGGTGAATTTTCAATTAAAATGTTGCATCTCCAGCCAAAAAATAAGTTTTCAACAAAGTAGTTCCAGTTTCAACCAAGTAGTTGAATTTTCAAGCAAGAATCTTAATTTTTTACCGAAAAACACGAAATTTCCACAAAATGGATAAATTTTCAACTAAGGAAGACAAATTTCCGACAAAAATGAAATAGTTAAATTTTCAGTTGAAAAAAGTAATGTTCTACCAAAAAACAAATTTTCAAGAAAATAGTAAAATTTTCAACGAAAACATTTTTTAATAAAATCAAGAATCTTCTACCAGAAAACTGAAGTTAAGGAATGTAGTGGTTCTACTTTCAAGCAAGTAGTTGAATTGTCAACCAAGAAGATTAATTTTCTACAAACAAAAATTTTAACAAAATACATGGATTTCCAAACAAATATTTTAATTTTCCACAAAGAAAAAAAGTTTCAACCAAAAAGATGAATTTTAAAATAAAAAATATAAGTATATGATAAAAGTGTATAAAATTGAATTTTGCATAGTAGAATATTGTAATATCAATTATTATTATATTAATTATTATAATAATTACAATTATTGCATAATTTGAAGTGATAAGAAATAACGAAAAGATAAAAGTAGGCCATACAAAATAATGTCACCTTCGTTTTCTAAAAATATGATGTTATCTAAAATCAGGAAATGTGTCATTGAAAATGTGTAAATTTTAGAGAAGAAGCATGAGAAGTGGCGACGGGCCGATAGAACAACATAGAGCGACAATGTTTACACGCTTGTACTGAGTAAATTATTAATGATGGAATTTTTTTAACTATACCATCTTAAAGAGCAAGTTCGAATCTATGTAAAACATTAAAAATCAGAGAATCGATTTTTGGCCGCTTAGGGCCAAATTATCAGATATTCGACAGTGACAAGTTCCTGAAAATAGAGAATTTCTGAATTTAAATGATGAAAAAATTTTTTTTAAATTAATATCATTGATTCAAAATACAGTAATTAAATGTTTTCGTCTAAGATAATTTTTTGAATGCTCAATATAATTTTATAAATTATCTTTCAAATTTAAAGTTACGATAATTTTAAAAAAAGTGTCTTCAAGCTTTTTTTAAATTCACATAGTAGTTTTTTTTAATTATTGCTCTTGTGATAAAAAATTCAAAAAAAAAATTGTTTGGATTTAAAAAAATACATTTTAAAGTACTACAGGAATCTTTGAACTAAGGAGAATGTGTATTCTGTAATTCAATATTTTTTCCTATCACCCGTTATATTATTAATGTTTTTATTTTCTCTCATATTTCTTTATTACATTCTATGGAAAAAATAATTCGTTCAGCCTCTAATTGGTATTCTTTTTTAAATCAAAATAACATGACTATATGAAAATAGGCCACATCACCTTCAAAATCATGACGTATTTACAAAACTTTACAAGCTTCTTAATGGAAAAACAAGTATCACTTATAAATTTAATCTCTGCAGCCTTAATTTATTCATATTAAAAATAAACAATTGTATATGTGTTGGACTCAATAGCCTTCTTGCAATGAGAGAGTTAAAACTCAAATAATATTCTCAAAAATTGTCATTTTTCGAGGTAATTGGTTTATACAAAAATACAACCTAAATACAACTTAACTTAATCAAGATAATTATTTTGAGAAGTTCGAGTTTATATAATGTTAAGTTTGTTTGTTTTTAAGATTATATACATATAATTTTCCTAAGTTTCTTGAGAAAATTTGAAATTTTGAAAACTCAAATTTTTTGGACTTGATATACACCGAGACTTTTGATCTACACATGCAGAACTACCAGGAAACAAAGTTTCAGAATTATTATTAGCTAAGAGATATTTCCCACAAGGATTCTGTGGGGTCCTTCATCATGAATTACATTTTTTGGGATTTTGTTTTCAAAAAGGAACAAGAATTTAAAAGTACGTCTGAAAGAACTCCTTCAAGTACCTGCATGAATTTTAACATTTCACTAATTTATGTCAAAAGTAATGAAAATGATAAAATCAAAAAAAAAAAAAGTACGAATAGTAGAAAACGTATACATAGATGTTGTTTTTAATTAAAGGAATCAGTCCGATGAATTAGTTTCATTAAAACTTTTTTTTATGAGAAAAATCAATTTGTATTTTAGAGAAATGAAAAAACATTTAGCGTGCCTGTGATATAATTTATTATTTTTATTTTTATTTTGAGCCCAAAAACCTCCCTCTAACGGTGGATAATGTTTTTCGCGGTGAAATAATCGTAATTATTACTTTGTAGGGCTTCATAGCCCCGGGCAGAAACCCTTATACTTATAGTGACGGTAGAGTGTTCGTCCGTCCATCACAATTTTTTTCCTAGGAGGAGAAGTGAGGGGAAATGAGTGGTGTGGAAGTAGGGAAAGTAGAAGAAGTAGGGGAAGTGAGGGGTGGGCTAGTTGGGTAGGGTGGTTGAGTAGAAGTATGGAAGTGATGGCTGGTAAAAGAAAGTAAAGGAAGGATGATGTTAGGTATAGAAGTGAGGAGAGGGGGAAGTACTGGGGAAAGAAGCTGAGGAAGGGAGGGGAAACGATGGATGAAATGAGAGATGAGGAAGTAGAGGTACGTTGGGAGAGTAGCGGTGGGAAGGTATTGAAGGCAGATGTTTGAACGACTTAATTAACGTTGCAATAGGCTTCGTTTGTCGTTCGTCTATTCTTTCATCAAATAATCATTGTTTAAACTATGTTTATTTGCTTGAAAGATCAGTTTTTCTTCATAAAATTGACTATTTCCGCAAAGAAAATTCCAGAGATAAGGGACAAGGCGGTCCAAGGGGACGAGAGGGAGGCTTTTGTAAGTTCAGCGGAGTTGCGATAATTACGGTTCGGCGCTACCAAAAGCCACAAGAAAGAAAGAGAAGAAGAACGGGTTGTTTGAGTCCCGAGATAGTGCGAAGCGATAGAGGGTACTCCGAAAAAAACCCCATAAGTGAAAAATTTAGTTTTGCGAGTTTTTGGCGCTAATTATTATTTTTTTGAGGTTTCTTTTAGTACAAATTGTTTGTAATACATAAAATATTACTTTTGGTGGAAAATTAGATGTTTAAAAAAATGCCTAAACAAGCTTCTATTCTTTATAGCACTTTTCTCTTAGAATAGAGTTAGAAACCCCGGTTTTTTCTCAATTTTTTAATTCAATTTGAAAAGACAAGTAGAATTGACCAAAAAATTAAATTTCAAACATAAATTCCACGTGAAGTTCTGATCCGAAAAATCTAATACTTTGTTTTCGGGTGTTTTTGGGCACGTACTATTAGGGAAAAAATCGCCAGCTAAATCATTGATATGGTCGTGAAGCCGATTGAAAAATACCATCAGAACAACCCATACATATACGATATTTTAAAATATGATTGCTTTAGTTTTATATTATATTTTACTTACGAACAGAATGGAACCATATCAGAGAGATGAAAGGCAGAGTGAAAATAGACAACCTCATTCTGCTTGTGACACAGATCTGATTTTTAGATTTTTTGTTGCCACTGATAACATGCGGATTTTTTTGCCTGTATGTATATATACCAGTCATTATCTTATTATTGACAAAAATGATTATCTACATTCAGGCGGTGGGGATGTCTTGAGAAAGAAAATTGTTGCCCAATGGAGCGTTTCATGCTATGCAATAAGCAGACTTTATTTATAAATAAATCTTTGACAAAAAGTTATAAAATATGAACTATGGATTAAAAAAAAAACTTCTCTTATTCCCGTATTTTTTCAAAATTCATTTCAACAAACATTTTGAAACTTTGCTGAAAATTATAATTTAATTTCAACAATTTATTGTAGTATGTTGCCAACGACCCTTGCAAGCAATTACATTATTCTCAATTTTCAGGCTCGAAAGTTAAACATTGGGGATGACTGACAAATCCGAAAATTAAAATTCCCGACACAATAGAATTTACGAATTGGAAAATATTTGCATAATAAAATTCCCGAATAATGAAATTTTCGATAAATAAAATTCCCGAATTGGAAAATTCTTAAATAATACAATTCCCATATTATAAAATTCTCGAATAATAAAATTTCAGATTCATAAAATTTCCGAAATGGAAAATTCTTGAATAATAAAGTTCCAATATAATGAAATTCCCGCATCATTAAATTCCCAAATTGGAAAATTCCCGAATAATAAAATTCCCACAGTTTATAATATGATCGAATTTGAAAATTCCTGACAGAAAATTGCGAAATATTCGAATAAGAAAATTCCCGAATTTAAACAAACGAAATTTCTTTTTTAAATAATATTCATTTATTGGAAGTATAATAATCAAATATTTTGATTTGAAAAAGTATTTCAAATGTTTAAAGTTTCTAAAATTATTTTCTGCATTTAAAATAGTAATAACAGAAAAATAATATTCCTGGATGAAAATTTTCTTTAGTTATTGTTACTTGAAATTCAAACAATAATTTTAGAGACTTTAAATATTAAAAATAATTTTTTTGATAAAAATATTTGACTACTATATTTTAATTAAATTCATCATAAGTATACAATTGTTTGCAATTGTTCAAATTCGGAAATTTTCTAGTTCGGCTGTTTTATAATTCAGCAATTTTCTGTCGCGAATTGTATTATTCGGGAATTTTCAAATTCGATAATATTATGAACTGTTGATATTTTATTTCTCGAGAATGTTTAAATGCAGGAATTTTATTATTTGAGAATTTTATAATTCAGGCAATTCATTACTCAGGAATTTTTAAATTCAGAAATTTTATTATTCGGGAACTTGACAGTGTCGGGAATTTTATCTTTCGGGATTTTTTAGTCGTCCCAAACATTCAACACATTAAGATTTGAATGTTAAAGTTGATATTGAAGAATATTTTTTGTCACACAGTGAAAGTAATTAAATGAATAACATTTAAGAATTTTGATTGAAGATTCCCCCCCCCCCCAACAAAAATAATAATCTGACAAGGAAAGATCATTATTTGCGGAATACCATTAAAAGCTCAAAAAATTGCAATACTTTTTGATATCCAACGGAAAAAACGTTTGAAATTTTCTATAGAGACTATTTTGACGCAAACGTGTACAGTAAAATAACCTCTAAGGCCAATGTCACCTACTACGTTTCTTTGTTGTGTAGTAGCCATCTGCTTATAAAAATGCAAAAAAATTGAGTTTGAAACTTAATTATTAGATAATACTACATATTCTTGTAAAAAATTTAACTACATTGTCCGGATGTGTTAGGATATGTGTGGTGGATGTCACACTTTTTTGTGAACACGACCACTTGAAAATAGTTGCAGATAAATTGCTGAAACTTGGAGGGCTTATTTTCACCACTAATATCTAGAAACTCACCAACGGATTTCTAAAAATATTTATTGAATTTTTTTTTACACTCAATAATATTTTAAAAATCGGTTTTTTATAGTAAAACTTTTTTCTTCCACATAATTCAAAGTTGATGCAACAATATAAAATATTCTTTGATTCGAGAAGAATCGATTGATCTATAATATTAATAAACTTTATTGAAGATTAAGGAAGTTATGCTCATTTATAATATTTGAATCATCTGTTTCATACAGAAAAACTTTTTCCATCGACATAATTCAAAGTTGACGCATGGATAGATAAGACTATTTGATCATAAATTTTCAAAAAGAATAATTCTGACAATTTTTGTAAAGAAATCATAAAGCTGGGAAAGGGATAGTGTGCGACACTGTAGGGTGGTCCAAATTTATACCTGTAAAAATTCGACTTTCGATTTTTGGTGATAAAACCCCCCCATTTTGTTCGTTTCCCGGAAAAAGAAATTCCGTATTTTTTTTTTTTAACGTTAACCCGTGCCCCCGGGCTTTTGAAATTAACATGGGGTGTTAAATGGGAAAAGCTCGATTTTCAAAAGAATGGAAAAAAGAAGTACTTTTTATACATTTTTTGTCAATTAAAGTATTGTCACCTCTTAAGGAGTATTTAAGGAATAATTTCCACCCAATAGCTTTTAATTTTGTCACACCTGAACCCCTTTAATTGTGCCCGGAAAATGCCCCCAAAAATGCAAAATAGCAGTTTTCTATCAAATTCATGCTAAAGACGGTATTTTTAAAAAAAATTTCAACATGAATTATTTTTAATCGATAAGTGACGAGTTTTAAAGTATATTTTAAATCATTTTAAATTGTTTAAACAATTAGTATTTGTTTAAACAATCTTTTTCCCCCTGTAAATCGTGGAAAATTATTATCTTTCGGAATAAATCGTACAAAGTTGATGAATGTCAATAGTAGTAGTTATTTTTTAACTTATTTTGTAATTATTTAAACAATTTTCATTTCTTTAAACAATTTTTTCTCCCTAAAATCGTAAAAAGTTATTATTTTCTGAAAATAATGACACAATTAAAGAATGTTGAAAGCAATATATTTTTGAAGGATGTTTGGTAATTATTTAAACAATTTTGATTTGTTTAAACAATTTTTTCCCACTGTAAATCGTGAAAAATTATTACTTTCTGGAATTAATTACACAATTAAAGGGATTTAAGAATAATATTTTTTTCTACAGAATATTTAGCAATTTTTAAAATAATTTTTATTTGTTTAAACAATTTTTGTTTGTTTCACAATTTTTTTCTCTGCAAATCGAGAAAATTTATTCTTTTCACAGATTCCAATTATCTACGGGGGTGATTAAAAAAAACTATATATACTTTAGGAAATATCTACATGCAAATTGTTTTCATTTCACAGATTCCAACTATCTACGGGGGTGATTTTAGGAAGATAAAAAACACTGTACTTTACATAGAGCAGTTGATTTTAATTTTTTAAACAAATTATTATTGTTTAAACAATGCACGGTATACGTTCCGAGATAAGGAAATACTGTATATTAAGCGACACAGTGTGAGAGATTCCAAGAATCTAGACTTTTCTCCACCTTTCCTATGAACAGGTGCAAGTAAAGGATTAATAGCTGTTTAAATAATTTCAAAATATCTTAAGCAAAAAGATATTATTCTTAAAATTCGTTAATTGTGTCATGAATTGCTGGAAAGAATAAATTTTTTCGATTTGCAGAGCAAAACATTCACAAACAAACAAAACATGTTTAAACAAATAAAAATTATTCTAAAAATTGCTCAATATTCTGTAGAAGAAAAATATTACTCTTAAATTCCTTTAATTGTGTCATTAATTCCAGAAAGTAATAATTTGTCATGCTTTACAGGGGGAAAAAATTGTTTAAACAAATCAAAATTGTTTAAATAATTACCAAACATCCTTCAAAAATATATTGCTTTTAACATTCTTTAATTGTGTCATTATTTTCAGAAAATAATACCTTCTTACGATTTTTAGGAGAAAAAATGGTAAGAAATGAAAATTGTTTAAATAATTACCAAATAAGTTAAACAAGAACTACTACTTCTGACATTCATCAAATTTATACGATTTATTCCGAGAGATTTTACACGATTTTCAGGGGAAAAAAATTGTTTAAACAAATACTAATTGTTTAAACAATTTGAAATTATTTAAAATATACTTTAAAACTCGTCACTTATCGATTAAAAATAATTCATGTTGAAATTTTTTTTTAAAATACCGTCTTTAGCATGAATTTGATGCTATGAGGAAGCAAATACATTTTCTAACGGGAAGCAAAGTGCTCGTGAAATTAGCACAATATAATTATAAATACAAACAAAGTGGAAACACTTGAAATCGAATTCACAGCTATTTTAATTATATTGGGTTGCAATATTGACAAATTTTTCTTTAAAATCTTTTACATTCTTCTCCCTATTTTGAGGAAATCATTTCAAATGTTTCAAAATATTTTTCAATACTTTCTTATAATTAATTTTTCAAAATGAAAAATAAATTTAAATTTTTCCTGGAATCTCACAAAAAATATCTATCGAAATTACCATTCCCATTATTTTTACATTTTCATCTCAATGAAAAGGTATTGGTTTCATGTGAAAAATGACTTTCGCGTCTGTCTGTTCGTCTGTCGATCGAGTTCGTTAACCAGCTATTTTGAATGGAAATTCAAGAAGTTGAAGCATTTTCAAAACTCTTGAGACTATTTTCTTTGAAATTTAAAAATTCTATGAACTGCTATCCGTAGCACTCGGAAACTCGAACAATTTATCTTGGCTATTTTTTTTGTAAGAAGAAAATTATCAGAGTTATAGCATTCTCAAAATAAAATAAAAAAATGAAAATGAACATTTTATAAGCAAAACAACGCACGAGTTGAGAAAAGTCAAGTGAAGAAAAATGTTGCTTTTTAGAAGCCCTACAATATTTTCAAACCGACTTTTTGAATTTTCTTGAAAAATTTGTGATAATTTAGCAAACTTAGTGAAAAACATTCGCCTTGAAGGTTTGTAAAATTGTTGAAGCAGTTATGTTTGTTATCTTTTATAATAATTACCTCATTTTAATTGAAAAGTTGAAAGTAAAGGAGAAATAGCGACAAAAACTGCGATTTTCTAACTCGATTGTGAGAGAAAATTGGTAAGAACAATAATAAATTGTTTGAAAAATATATATAAACACCTAATTATCAGTCAAAATTAGTATTTTATATTTGACAAACAAGTTGTAATATTTATTATTTGTAATTTGAAAAATAATTTTTAATTTCTATTCTATAAATAATTGTGAAAAAATGTCGAGTTTCAGCTCAATCAACCTAATATTGATGATTCTGAATAAAATTTGCAATAACATATGTTTTTCTTATGGTAGTAGCGTGCTACTTGTGTCACCTTTTTCTCATTACTAGTACCTAGTAATTGCAACACAGAATATTTTTTGATAACTTGAAAATCGTGGCTTCCAGGGGAGCAGAGATTGCTGAGATATATATATATATATATACATATTTTTTATAATTAAAAAGTTTACTTTTGTGCGACGGAGTGATAATACAATGTGAAAAAGATATTTTTATAATCAGGCACGAGGGGAATGAGTATAAACTTGAGCGCTTGAAGAAGTACATTTATGTTTTTAGACTTTTTTGCTCGCTGAATCGAAGTTGGTAAAATTTAACCAAGTACGTTCGAGTGAAATTTTACAGATTCGATTGGCGAAAAGTAAACGCCCTTAAATATTAGTAGAACATTACAAATTCGAGTAGTCGAGATATTTGCTAATTCAGTATACTGGACAGCAACTAATTGCTTCATGCAAATAAATAAATGTACTTTGGACTGTATATGATAATTAGAAAGAGGTTATAAAAATGGAAAACGTGAAAAATAGAGAAGTTTAATAAAACGACGAGAAGTATCAACATTCCTAACTCTATTGAAATAAAAAGGTCATATTGTGAAATTGTAAACGAGAGGTTAACTGCATTCAATTTAAAATTGATTTAAAAATGATCTGATTGCTTGAACAAGGTGAAGAAAAATAAAATTTTTGTACAATCTTAAAATGACCACAAATCAATGGGCTCAAAAATACACATCCAGTGCAACCTTTGTAAAAATTATTTGCATTAAATAAGGATGAAATTGAGCTTCTCAAGAAGTTTATTTTTATTTTATAGCATTCTTTTTACGGCCAAAGATACTTTATTGATTTTCTAAGTCATAATTTGTAAAACTTAACTAATTCCTAGTGAAATTTTATAGATTTGATTAGCGAAAAGTGGGCCAAAAAGATTAATTAAAAATTACTAATTCGATCAATCAAAATATTTCATAATACAATAGTGAAACACAACTATTTGCCTAGTAAAAATATATAAACTGATTCAGGACTGTATATAGTAATTGAGCGGTTGGGTGCAAGAACGGCCTACTTGCATTTTCCGTAAGGTCGTAAAGCCATATTTTTAGTTGAAAATTCATCTCTTTGATTGAAAGTTGAACTATTTTGCTAAATACTGATCTTTTTTAATTAAAAATTCAACTGCGCGAATAAAGGTTGAACTATTTTGCTGAAATTTTTTTCCAATGAAGTATTATTTCTTCGGTTAAAAAATGAACTATTTTGTATAAAATTAATATTTTGCTGAAAATTCATATTTGCTTGTTAAAAAAAAAAAAATTACAGCAAATTCGTATTTTGGCTTGAAGGTTCAACAATTTATATGAACTTTTTTCACTTTCATAACTATAAAATCTTAATTTGTTGAAAATTCGTCTGCTTGGTTTTACAATTCTCTTTTTTTTTTGTGTGAAATTTCCTTCTTTTTAGGTTGAAATAATAACTGTTACACTTTTTTGAAGACAATTCAATTTTTAATTTTGTATGCTTGCCTATAATCCGTTAGGTAATTCAAGTACGGCCTCTAACCTAGTCAGTAACATTTCCGATAACGGTCAAAAAAACCTTTACGGCAAATGTCACTTACTAGGTTACTCAAACTGGTTTCAAATTGGCGACATTTCACTGCGCCCCCGGGCTTTTGAAATTAAAACGAATTTTTGACTGGAAAAAGCTCGGTTTTGGAGAAAATGGAAAAAAGAAGTTCTTGCTAGCAACTTTTTGCAAATAAGGTTTAAGGAATAATTTCCACCCAATAACTTTCAATGTTGAGCCTTCCTCTTCCAACTGCCTGCCAATGTGCCCGGAAAATACCCCAAAATATATAAAAATTAGCAGTGTAATGTGAAATTGATGCTAAAGACAGTATTTTTTGAAATTTTTTCAACATTCATTATTTTTATTCAGTGACTGACAAGCTTTAATGTATTTTTTGATTAATTTTTAATTGTTTAAGCAACTATGATTTGTTTGAAAGATATTTTGCTTATATTAAATCGTCAAAAGTTACTATTTTTTGGGATAAATTATATAGTTAATGAATGACTCAAAATTGTAACTTCACAAGATTTATGGGAGATAAATATAGTTTGAGCTGATGAACATTTTCTAAATAATTGAAAACTGTATTTCAGAATAAAGGTCATTCTGTGCATTGAATAAATACGTTATTAATTCCAGAAAGTAGTAACTCTTCAAGATTTATAGAAGGAAATCATCGTTTAAACAAATGAAAATTGTTTAAATGATTGCGAAATATCATTTAAAAAATATTCTACTGTTAACGTTCGTTAATTATTTATTTACAGAAGAAAATTATTTTTCACGAGTTACATGGAAAAAAATTATTGAAATAATTACAAAATATGTTGAAAAAAGGAATATTACACTTGACATTCATTTTGCTGAATGGATGGCGTCCAAAACGGGGTGACCCTCAAAATTTTCGAAATGCACTTTTTTGAATTTTTTGACAATATCCTCGTCTACAACCCTTGAAAGACATCCAAAATTCAGTTTAGTTTTTGTGTAATAAATGATCAAAACGCCGGCACACAAAAAAAGTGGTCTGCCCGGCGGACTACACCGGCATATCTATATGTTTTTGGGAACGCTGAATCCGAATCCGGAGTCCAAATAACTAAATTGGCTCGTATTTTTCCGAAAAACGCAAAAATATACGTAAAATCGACGAAAACAGCGATTTTTCTTGTATATTTTTTCAAACAGAAAATATTCTCATGCCCGATGGACTGAACCAGAATATGTATATGTTTTTTGGGTCGCTAAATCCAAATCTGATGTGTTTTGCAAAAATATACAAGAAAAATCGCTGTTTTCGTCGATTTTTGCGTTTTTCGGACGTTTTTGTAATGACGGTTGTTTTGTCAGGTAAAATACTATATCCTGTTTCGATATGATGTTCAGCAAGTGCTGATTGCGCCTGACTTTACTCTCATGTTCCTTTACACGTTGACTTACCGCCCTCCCGGTTTCTCCAATATAGACTTTGCCACAAGAACAAGGGATTTTATATACTCCCGGATCACCAAAATGTGCCTTTTTATCTTTAGGTTTGTTTAGAAGTTGTGCTATTTTCGCAGGTGGTTTAAATATGCTTTGGATGTTGTGTTTGTTGAGAATTCGTCCTATTTGTTCTGTGATACCTTGAATGTAGGGTAGGATGGTGATCGTTTTTCTCTCTCTTTCTTTAGTAGGTTGTGTTGACTTGTTTCTAGAGTGTATTTTCTTATTGCTTTATTAATTTATTTGTTGGTGTAATCGTTCTGTATTAGGATTTGCTTAACATTTTGTAGTTCCTTTTGTAAGTTATCTTAATTTGTTATGGAGACAGCTCTGTATACAAGGGAGTTGATGACCGATTGCTTTTGAGATGGGTGGTGGTAGGAGGAGGATCTGTTTGTATGGGTACGTCCAAGAAAGGTAATTTTCCGTTTTGTTCAATTTCCATGGTGAACTGGATGTAAGGGTGTATTTTATTGATGAAATCGAAGAACTTGTGTAGTTCATCTAGTCCATGTCTCCAGATGAAAAAAGTGCCGTCAACGTAACGGCACCAAAATTCCGGTTTACGCTTTGATTTGTTAAAGATTTTAGTTTCTACATTTTCCATAAAGATATTGGCTATTACAGGTGAGATTGGAGATCCCATTTCTGCTCATGAGGTTTGTTCGTAGAATTGGTTATTGAAAGAGAAGTAGGTATTAGTGAGACAGTGTTCTATCAAAGATATGAGATCCGAGAGAAAGTTTGCAAAGGATTTATTAATATCGATTGTATCAGATATTGGTACTTTCGTAAAGAGAGATACTACGTCGAAACTCACTGACTATTGTTTTTGTGGGGACTTTTTTAAGTTTTTTATATGTATCGTCAGTAAGAAGGTCCATGATTTTGTTGTTATACTCTTCTTCATTCATTATTACTGTTGTGTTGCCTTTGTCTGCCGGTCATAATATGATGTCTTCATTCTGATTGAGTTTTTTAATTGATGTTTTTTCTTGTTTTTTTTTCAGTTTGAGGAGGGAAGTTGGGCTTGGCGTAAGATGTTGGCCGTCCTACGCCGTATGTCATTCGCTTTTTCGGGTGAAAGGTTATATATTGTGAATTCCAAATCACTGATGATTTCTTCTTTCGGGATTTGGGAGGGATCTACTGCAAAATTATGTCCTTAAATAAGGCTGAAATAATTCAATTGCTGAGAGGATGGTTAGAGATGTTTTTTACTGTATTAGTTAATGGTGCTTGCCTTACTGAGAGTAATTTGTCAAATTTTATTTTTTGTTTTTGAGTAAAAAAATCTTTAATTCGTTGGGATTGGTCAAATGATACGCGCTCCAATGTAGAACAAATATCAAATCTGAGAGTCTTTAATAGGAAAAGGTGAAGTTCTAATAGCTTTTTGGAGGTAGTGTACAAGGCAAATTTGGTATGTTGTATTCTTTCTTTCAAGAGAAGCAAACTTGTTTTATGTAGAATTGATTTGGATTTAGATGTTCCCAAATGGTTTTTCAACTGTAAGAATTTTGGGATGATGTTATTGTCCCTACACCGTCTTAAGGAAGCTAATGATGTTAGTACCTTAGCTTGAGAACACCTGAGCTTACTAAAAGTGTCAGTTTTAGTAAGAAAACCTACTTCTTTTGTAGCTTGTGCCGTTTATCTAAAAATTTGATTTTGTTATTTTTAATGTTGTTTTTTGCGAATAGAACAAAAACTATGCGTCCAATAAAAAAGTGATTGATAGAAGATTTGTGGATCTATTTTGGGTGCACAATTTGTGCACTTTTTTATATCGCGCGTTGTTTGGCTTGAAATTTTCATTTTCGTTTTTTTTTTTTTAATTTTAAAGTTTTATCCAAAATAGCTGATTAACGATTTAGACTTTTTTTTGGTCCGTAAAACTGCGTGCCAAATTGCAACCTAATCCGATTAGTCTTTCAAAAGTTATCCGGTATATAGACGACGAAAACAACGACGACAGACAGAAATCATCCTAAAACCTGTTTTTTCGGATTCAGGGGGTCTCAAAACGTGAAGATTTTAAGAAATCCGCGATAGTCAGTTTTAACATAAAACTAATACCTTATCATCATGATGAGATTGTAAAATTACCATCTTTAGCATGAATTTGACATAAAACTGCCATTATGAATTTTTTTGGTCATTATCCGGGCACACTAGAAGGGGTTTGAAGGTGGATGTTTCAAATCTAAAAGTTATTGCGTGGAAAATATTTCGGAAATATTCCTTAAGAGGTGATTCAACTCCAATTTATGAAAATGTAATAACAAGTACTTATTTTTTTCCATTTTTTCGAACACTGAGCATTTCCCATTCAAAACCCAATGTTGACTCCCAGAGCCCGGGTTAATGCGAATAGGTTAATGTTGACTGATTTAAGAAAAAAAAAATGGAATTTCTTTTTCTGGAAAACGAACAATTTGGCGGCGATCGATCATTAAAAATCGAAAGTCAAATGCTTACGGGCGTAAATTTTGACCACCCTAATTACCCAGAAAAAATAAATGGTAAAAAGCGTTTTAGGTAAAAAATTAAGTGGAATGTCGGCATGCAAAAAAAAGGAAGATAAGAGTAAAGTTAAAAAGCTTTTGACCTTTCTTTTTACTCTCACCCATTTTAATTTTTGTGGCCTGGCATTTTCCCCTTAATCACTTTATAACCTTTCTTTTTTCTGCGAACCGACGTGGCGTTGCCGAATGTATAATTTTCTCGACCTAATGAAAAATTGTCAAGTTTTAGAAATTCGAAATTTTGTTCTGTATTAGTATTAGACTCACAATTTGGTATAATTTCGTAGGGGAGAGATGCCTGAGATGACTTTACATTTTCCCATAATTGTACCTTGATGAAGCATCATATATGCAAAATACATAATAAAACGTAAAATGAGTATTAAATAAGGCCAATTATGAAATGAATGTTATAAAAAGTAAAATGAAGTAGACGATTATAAATGTTTAAGAATTTCGTGTTGGTGATCTAAAAGCAGGAAGTACTTAGGTGTGTTCAGGGAAGCTAATCAGAGGTTGTCTCTGATTGGTGCAAAATTTGAACTTCTGATTTTGCCAGCTGCATCAGTCGTTGCCCGAAGGAAAAAAAACATAACAGTTAATAAACAATGAATTACAGTTTTGAAAGCTTAACAATTGTCTATACAAAATAACAAATACTTCGAGTTTCAAATAATGTTAAACTATTAAATTAGAAGTTCTGAAATGGGTAAGAATTCATAATATAAAGTGCTAAAAGAATTTGTACTTTTTACTTTTGTTAGTTGACTCATATTTGAGAAAAAATTTTGTAACTAACCAGAAGAATGGTGAGCACGTATGCATTTGATAAATATAATATGTGCATACGAAAATATGGAGGGGAGCCTTCTTAGGCATCTTTTTCCTATGTAGTTCTAGGTAATGATTTATTTTTATTTTTGAAATAACTAATAGCTATATTTTTCTCACGGGATCATTTGGACCATGCGCTCTAAAGGCTAGAGGTCTCTTTTTTACGGTATGATTTTTAGAGTGTCTTTATTTTGAATAGCATAACTTCATGCTGTTATTTTCAATGTGAAACAAATGAATTAGGATTCCCACCCAGTGGTCTCTCTCTAGTACCATTTGAGACTGTTTATTCTGAATTTTAGTCTAATACCTGAAATTAGCTCTAAAATAAATTTTTTTTACAGTTTTGATGGGAGAGATTAAACCTGGTTATATACTGAAGACCGCGCATGGATATTATAAAGCAAAATATACGCAAGCGGGGTGGAAGCTTTTTCTTGTTCGTATGTACTACCCACCTTCGTCCAGCAGGTAATTTAAAAACTATAATACAACCTAAAATGAGTATATTATAGAATTGTGCCTTGATCGTTCAATTTTTTCTTAATTAAGGGGTATTTTGAGGCTATACATAAAATGTCCTCTATCCCAGATTAATCACATATATAAAACTCCCTGCCCCCAAAGTCACGTGTTCATATTACCTTTTCATAAACTTTGAACCACGTACCCGTCTTTGTTTAAGGTCTATACATTTTTAAGCTCCGTCCCACCGTTCTTGAATAATGTTTGCTAACTGAATTTAGACAGTTGACTTTTCCATTGAGCTAATTTAATTTTGGAAAGAATAATCAAATTTTAACCAGAAAGTTGAATTTTCTATAAAACGTTTGAATTTTATTCTCAAAAATATGTTTTCTTAACCCAACAGTTAAATTTCACATTTGAGTTGTTCTGAAAGATTTTCCCAGGTTCTGATCGGAAAAAAATGTTTGTTTCAAAACTTTGTTATGTACCCTGCCTTAATACTCCCTATATAATCTTTATATATGTAGAATAATCAATACAATGTACACTTGTCATTGCGCATGTACCACTTGTAGCTTGTATGACTAGTAGAAGGTTCTGGAAGCCCTAATCGATACGCTACCGCCCCCTTTGGGTCGGTCTTCTAGTTAGGGAGTCAGTCTCTTACATCCCGTCTTGTCTATCACGAGTCTTGTACATTATTCGCGCTTATCAACCCTTTTCTCACAACTTTTGAGTAATCTTCGACTAATAAATATATATTATTCAATAAGTATCAAGTACTTATTTGGAGATCCTGTGACCCATAACATTTCTGGCCATCCTGCCAGGATCGGCTTTTCGAATCCTCGTATTCTACGGAATCGACAAAAGGAGGATATCACATAAAAGTCCGATCACCGTGAAACGAACTTGAAAAGGAACTGTGCACTCTACGAAATACAAAAAGGAAGATTTCTATGGAAATCCGAAAGAAGAAAAGATTTCTACGGAAATCCAAGAAGACAAAAAGAGAACTAAAAAAAAAAAAAAAAAAAAAAAAAAAAAGACATGGAGAGTTCCACGAAACTGAAGAAGACTCCGGATCTACCTACGGGCGACCCGAAAACCGAAAAAAGTAAGATATTAAAAACTCAAAAAGAAGAAAGAAATTTTGAAAAAGAAAAGTATTATTTATTGTTTGGTAGTGTCTGAACCAAGTAGGGCACTATACTACGGAAAACAATTGAATAAGAAATTCTAAGAAGAAAATTGAAAAGAACGAGGCCCGCAAAGAGGCGGAAGAGGCAACGGCCTATCTACAGAACCACAGCGCAGCAGCCAACGCCCAGAAAGTATTGATTTCCTCAGGAGTCTACGGTCTCCATCTTGAAGGAAGAGCCAGCGCCCAGCGGGGGTTGGTCGGCGGTAAGTCAACGACTGAGCGAAGAAAAAGGTGCAAACGAAAAAGAAGATATTGTAAGTAAAGAAGATTAAATATAAGAAGTGTTAATTTGAGGATAGAAAAATTGTACGGGTTAATTGAATAACGGAAAAATTTATATCATTATTGTTATACATTTTCGTACGTCAACTATTGTAACCCTCAGGCTTGCGACGGTACACATGCTCATGGTGCTCCCTGGCCTCTGTGTTCCTCAAAAAACAAAAAACCTACTCTAAGTTTATTTGCACGTGGGTCTAGCCCTGTCAGATATTCTTATTGTTTAAACGGAAAAAACTTGTCACGTTAATCATCGAGAAGAAAATTACAGGCAAAATAAGTCAAAGAGAAAATTTCTTAGGCAAAAGTTAAAAATTTGAAAAATCTGGAATTCGAATATTATAGGTACTAAACTTGAAGTCAAAACTGGCATTCGAAAATTATAGGGAGGACACAACATTTTTAACCAGTGACACGGACTCAGACTCGACGGACATTATAGATAAAATTAATAACCCCTTCCTTACAGCAGAAAATATGTCCCGAGCATCCTCTCCAAATAGGTCCCAATCTCCTACTCATATGCCTACCGAGGAATTATTAAAATTATTCATAACTAGAATGGACGGAATGGAGTCTACATTGAATCAAATAATAGTTAATATGAACGTTTTAGTTGGGGAGAATGAAAGGAGAATGACAGACATTCAAAAGATATGGAAGTCTTTAAGTTTTAAAGGGGAGATCGTAACAGATAACCCTGACATTACTAGCGACGAGAGTGAGGATGAAGAGGGAAAGGAAAGACGTATACCGCGTGACCCTAACCCACTTCGCGTAATCAATAATTCAGACAACCCTCCAGCTGCACCACCCTCCGGTTCAATCGATTTACTGACCGCCAAGGAAACAATTAGAACCATAAAAGAAATAAACGGCTACGACGATATAGGTATAGAAGACTTTATTAAATCCATAAAAAGAGGAAAGAAAAGATGTAGTCAACCAGACCTTTTACTAGATTTTATTATAGCCGAAAAAATAAAAGGTAACCCTGAGAAAGCAATTAGGTATACAAGAATAAATTCTTTTGATGAATTATACAACGCATTACGACAAAATTTATCACAGCTAGGATCAGTATCTGCATTAAAGTCTAAATTAGAAAACATTAAACAAGGACAGACAGAATCAGTTCAAAATTTTTATTTAAGATTTCGAGAAGTAGTAAACGAATTAAAATATGCTGTGCAAGGAGAGCATACGAATAGGACAGAAAGAAAAATTGCACTAGGCATTGAAGACGGAGAATGCTTAAAACGGTATTTGTTAAATTTAAAAAGGGAAATAGGACTTCAGGTTAAAGCTCAAAAACCCTCTAGTTTGACGGAAGCACAAAATTCGGCAGTAGAGGTGGATATATGGCTACGAGAAGCGCAACCCATTCGTTCTCAACCATTTAATAAAACTATAACTCAGTTTTCACGACCACAAATATTAACATCTACACCCAGGCCTCAAGCAAACACAACGCCATTCAAAGTATCAAATCAGAATATGCCCTTAGCAGATAGGTTAAAAATAAAATGTTATAAGTGCGGGAAAATAGGACATCTGGCGACACAATGTTATGCCAAACCCCAAAATTTTCAGAATACCCAAAACCCGAAACGACCACCTCACACTCAAGCGAGAATGACAAAAGATATAGACTCTTCGGAGAACCAAGAAGAGGAAAATTATTTAGAATCCGAGGACATGACACAAGAAGAAATTCAAGAACATATAGATTACGAAGAGAATGCCGAATGTCAGCAATATCTGGACGACTGCAATCCGTACAAGGAAGAAGAGCCGACGGAAGAAAATATAGATTATTAGTAGATTCAGGATCCTCAATTAATTTAATTAAGGAATCAGCTCTACCATTAAATGAACCGACGCATCGATTTATAAAAAACTTCGTAATGGAAAATGATAAACATCAATCGAACAGTGCAACACATCTTAATTACTTAGGAAAGAATCACCTTTTCCATATAATCGATGATGACTTTCCCTTACCAGAGGGAGGCATAATAGGTTTACCATTCTTCAATAAATTTGATAGATGCTCATTAACTACAAATTATTTAATTTTAGAAAATAAAAAGCTACCATTACATGACGACGGAGAATACATCGCACAACGTTCAAGTTTAGTTTGTCAAATTAAAACAGAAGAAAATAATCAGGACGTTTGGATAGAAAATCAAGAAGGAATATCGGATGGTTTTTACCGAATAAAAAATAATAAAATAACTCTACCAATATTTAATTATAATACAAAACCAATAGAAGTACCAAAAACTATAAATTACGAAAGAATAATGGCGATTGAATCAAGGGATCAGATTAATAATTCTAAAAAAGAAAACAAAATAGGATCGGAAAGACTAATCGAACTATTAAAAATTTCAAAACTAGATCACATTGAAAATCAAATCAGAGAAGAAATCAAAAAAGTAATAGTTAAATACAACAAAATATTTACTTTAGACACAGACCCACTACCATGCACAACGTTAACCGAACACAAGATTACCTTAAATTCAGGTAAGGTAATACATCTTAGATCACACAAATTACCCGAGAAACATAGAGAATTTGCTTCAAAAGAAACACGAAGACTATTAGATAAAGGAATAATAAGACATTCAGAATCACCAGTCAACTCGCCATTATGGGTAGTCCCCAAAAAGGGAAACAAATTGAGATTGGTGGTAGACTATAGACAGGTCAATAAAGATACCGATCAGGATGCATACCCTCTTCCAGTGATAGACGATATACTAGATCATTTAGGTCAAGCTAAATTCTTCTCCGCGTTTGACATAAGTGCTGGTTTCCACCAGATCCCGATGGAAGAGAAATCAAAAAAATATACAGCTTTTTCTACTTCACAAGGACACTTTGAATATAATAGGATGCCCTTTGGATTAAAGAATGCTCCAGCTACCTTCCAAAGTATGATGGATAATGCGTTTAGAGGACTTGTAGGTAAGAAATGCTTTATCTACATTGATGATATAGTAGTATTCGGTAAAACACTAGATGAACATAACAAGAACTTAATTGAAATTTTTGAAAGAATTAAAAAATTAGGATTACAATTAGAACCATCTAAATGTGAATACCTCAGACCGGAATTAGAATATTTAGGTCATTTAATAACAAAAAATGGAGTTAAACCCAACCCAGCAAAAACAGAAGCTACAACAAACTTTAAAACGCCAACTACAGTCAAAACAATACAATCATTTTTAGGACTCGCTGGATACTATAGAAAGTTTATAAAAAACTTCTCCACCATAGCTAAACCATTGACCAACTTAATACGAAAGGAAGTAATATTAGATTGGACACCTAGATGCCAAGAAAGCTTTGAAAAATTAAAAGAACTTTTATGCAATGCACCAGTATTACGATTCCCAAATTTTAAAGAAGAATTTACACTTACAACAGACGCCTCGAATCAAGGATTAGGAGCTGTATTATCACAGAAAGGACATCCATGTTTATTCATTTCCAGAACATTAAATAAAGCAGAAGAGAATTATAGCACAACTGAGAAAGAATAATTAGCGATTGTTTGGGCTTGTAAAAGATTACGTCAATATCTATTAGGAACCAAGTTTAAAATACAAACCGATCATAAAGCTTTATTCTGGTTACATAATGTAAAAGACCCTAGTTCAAGATTACTTCGATGGAGATTAAGACTCGAAGAATATAAGTACGAGATAGTGTACGTAAAAGGAAAAGAAAACAAAGCAGCTGATTGTCTTTCACGACTGTTCCCACTTCAAGATCAAGAAACAGTTAATGATTCAGATACTACGTACCATTAGACAGTAGCGATTCTGATACTGAAAGTAATAGTGAAGAACCTGTATTGAAAAAACCTATGATTACCGAACAAAGAGTATTGGGAGATAAGGAAAAGGTAAATATTAAGGAACCATTAGAAGAAGAAGAAGAAGAAGAAGAACTATATAAAGAACTATAAAAAGGAGAACTATATAAAGGATTTTTAGAATGCAAAGAAAACCCAGTAACGAACAATAGAGTTAAAATTAAACCAAACGCTGAAGGAAAACTTTGGAAATCAATAAATAAAGCAGGTATGCCCGAGTATAATGAGGAAAATTGGATATGTTATTTAGGATGATTGATAACAGAATTTAGAGATAGAGGATTGACAATAGTAGATTGATTTTTGGTGACCCAACATTTAGACCATTAGAAAAAGAAACTCTTTTGGAAATATTACAATACTTATCTAATTATTACCCCGAAATAGGATTCCATATATGTTTTAATAAAACCAGAGAATTAACTAAAGAAGAAAGGAAAACTATCATTAAAGAAGCTCACGCCAACCACCTTGGAGAGAAAAATACAATTCAAAAGGCAAGAGAAATTGGTGAATGGAAGAATATGGATGAAGAAATTAAGAAATACGTAAAAGCATGTCCTATTTGCCAATTTCAAAAGACAACAAGAGTCACTAATCAAGCACAATAAATCATTCCAGACATACCTACTAACCCTAACGAGAAAATCGCGTTAGATGTTTTTGGTCCTTTGCCAGAAACAAAACTAGTAAATAAATACATTTTAAGTATTCAAGACAGATTAACAAGATATACAGTTCTAATACCTATGAAAAACGAAACCGCAGAAACTGTAATCGAAAGTATGATTGATCACTATATATATACATTCGGAGCCCCTAAAACAATACTCACTGATCAAGGAACAAACTTTCTATCGGAATTAATGCAACAATT
>CAKNYM010051565.1:140180-197790 GCA_932195095.1 Andricus curvator
ATATATACATTCGGAGCCCCTAAAACAATACTCACTGATCAAGCAACAAACTTTCTATCGGAATTAATGCAACAGTTTGAGGATGAATTAAATATCAAACATATAAAAACAACATCTTTCCATCCACAAGCAAATGGTAACATAGAAAGAATGCATTCAACTTTAAAAAATCTCATTAAAACATCAATGGAAGATAATGGTAAACAATGGGATGAAAATTTGAAATTCATTACATTCGTAATTAATACAATGAAAAATACAAGTACAGGCTTTTCACCTTTTGAGATGACATTCGGAAGAGATCCTAATATACCATCAGCAATACCAAGATCACCAACACTCAAATATGCTGATTTAATAAAGAAATGGAAAATCAAACATGACAACGTCATTAGAAAAGCTAAAGAAAGAATTGAAATTGAACAAGAGAAAGTTAAGAAACGTTTGGATGAACACATAGTTAAAAGCCACCCGGTTTACAAAAAATAGGGGATCAGGTCAAATGGAAAAATAATACAAAACAAAATAAATTCGATCCAAGTCAACTTCATATTGATCAAGTGATGCCATTTTATGTTTCAGAAAAATTAAGATTTTGCTGTTATGGATGCTGATAACAACAACACAAGGAAATTTTGTCCTTCAAGAAATTTATGGAAAAATTTACATGGAGGAAATTAATAAAGCCTACCTTTATCATGAAAACTGGAAATTAATTATAGGGATCAATTTAACTACAACTGAAAGTAGATTTCAAGCCATTGAACAAACAATTGATTTAATAGAAAAAACAAGCGAAAATGAATGTATAGCGAAAAATGAAATAAGACTAATAAAACATAGACTTAATAGATTAATAAACAAAATTACAATTTTAGATAAGCTACTTGGAAAACAAAGACATAAAAGAGGATTAGCTAATTTCATAGGTGATATTTCTAAAACCCTTTTTGGAACCCTGACTGAATCAGGCTTAAACCAAATAAATTCAGAATTTGATAAATTATATACTGACAATGAGAATATTGTTTCCGTTTTAAATAACCAAACAAAAATCCTTAAAATAGCACTAGATACGGAACATGAAGTAAAATCTCAAACCATTGAAGAACTAAATTCGAATACTAAAGATAATTTCATTAATATGAAATTAATTTCAACAACTATCCTCATGGAAGAAATAAACGAAAATATTAATACAGCAATAGATGCTATCAATAATGGAAGATATGGAATCATACATCCACAGATTTTAACACCCGAAATTTTGAAAAATACTTTAGAAGAATTTACAATGCAACATAGAACGAAATACCATTTCAGGGAAGACTACCAAAAATTCTCGATATTAGTTCAATCACAATAGCAGTAATAAATGGATTATTAAGTTACATAATTAATATTCCAATCATTGAGAACGAGGAAGGATCCGTAAAAAGAATAATTCCAATCCCAACCAAATTTGGCAAAATATTCCTTTCCTTAATTCCTGACCATGATTTGATAATTGACTTCGAAGACAGTTACGTACCGACCGATAAAGAGACAATTAACAAATGTAAACAAATAAATAAACATTTGATATGTAAAACAAATCAGCCTAATCTAAAAATCTATGAAACAAATACTTGCGAAGCAAGTTTACTGAGAAGATATGCAAAAACAGCATGTTCACAATCTCCTTATTTGCTTCAAAAGGAAACGTACATACCGGTAATAGGAGGTAATCCCCACAACAGACATAAACTTAGATTTAGTATGTGGAGAAAAAATCAAACCGATTATAATCAAAGTTGCCACATTAATCACCGGCGAAAATTGTGAAATATATAGCAACCATGATAAACTTCATTTATCAACAAACTTGAATATGACTAAAATAATTAATGTAAACGAAACTTACGATAATTTAGGAAACTTAGATAGCTTAGAGAAGAGATTGATTCAAATGCCTAGGCGGATTGACACAGATGTACTTAGAAAAGCACAACTTAGTTTAAACGATGTCCAAAGTATACTCAATAATATGTCCACTCATAAAAAACCAAAAAGCTGGAGTGAAACTACTTCAGAATGGTTACAGCGTTTAGGCTATACAGCAATAGGATTGATAACTATGTACACGCTTTTTAAATGTGGAATGCTAAGATATATAACAAGATGTATACCAAAGAAAATTATCCTTTTTTGTTTAAAAAACAAAGTAGAATATCAACCAAGTGTTGTAATTTATACAGCAGGTCCACGAGAAATACAACTACAGACATCTTTTCAAGCGTTGAAACCAAAAAAGATTCATTTGTAAAATTTCGAGGACGAAATAATATCTAAAGAGGGGGGTGTTATGTACCCTGCCTTAATACTCCCTATATAATCTTTATATATGTAGAATAATCAATACAATGTACACTTGTCATTGCGCATGTACCACTTGTAGCTTGTATGACTAGTAGAAGGTTCTGGAAGCCCTAATCGATACGCTACCGTCCCCTTTGGGTCGGTCTTCTAGTTAGGGAGTCAGTCTCTTACATCCCGTCTTGTCTATCACGAGTCTTGTACATTAGTCGCGCTTATCAACCCTTTTGTCACAACTTTTGAGTAATCTTCGACTAATAAATATATATTATTCAATAAGTATCAAGTACTTATTTGGCGATCCTGTGACCCACAACAACTTATTAACAACAAAAATTCCATGTCACAATCTAATCAACATATTTATTGTGAATAGCTAAGTGGATTTTGATGATTTTTAACGATGAAATTTTTGTTTAAAAACGTATATTCCAGAAATCTTTCTTTCAAATATAAAAACATTGAATTTCCATGGAAAAATATTAATCGTTCATATACAAATAGAACTTTATTCGTAAGAATAGTAATTACTATTCTTTTAAATCGACTGACGCACAGCATGCTCTGGGCGCAAAACAAATTTTTCTTTTAAGAGAAACAAAGTACAATTTGATTATAAAAATTTCGCAATTTTTCTAACAAATTCAACGTTTTTATATTTCGAAGAGACATTTCTGGAATGATCGTTTTTAAACAAAAATTTCAACGTGAGAATCGTCAAAATCCGTTAAGCCGTTCACGAGAAAAATATTGATAATATTGTAACATTAAATTTTCATTGTCAATACCTTTGGCAACAAAATTTTCTTTGCGTCCAAAACCTGGAAAAATCTTTTTAATTATATTTTTGAGTAAAAAAGTTCACATTCAAGTGAAAGAATAAGAAAAGGAGCAAGACTGTGAATCCTGCGATTAACAAGTAGAAATTTTGATAATTTATAGACTAAAGGATAATTGTTTAAATAAACATTCAAGTTTAATTTTTAATATTTCAAAAATATTTTTTGAGTAAATAAGAAATTTTTTTGAGAAAATCAAATTAATTTTCCATTGCGGAAATTTTGATTTCGGACAACGTTGCAGGCCCTGCAGAAGTTATGAAAGTTTACGTTTGTAAAACTAAATACATATGTGGGCGTCCGCATAAAAAGGCCCCTTATGGCTTGTATGGAGTTACGTATAGCGGCATATAGTCGCATTCATTTCCAACACTTTAGGCCCGAAATGAATCCTCTAAGTTTGAAAATTAGTCACCGGGGCATTTTCGTAGTTGGGACTTCGAAAAACCGTTTTTCGACAAAAACGCATTTAAACTTGGCAATTGCCATAAGCACACACGTTATATTTTTTCTTTCAACATGACATATTCCTACTTTCGGTTACTATCTGAATATGAGAAAAGACTCAATTGATTCACTGTAGGCCCCAGTAACATCGCTCACTCAAATACAAAAATAATTATTTTGACATCAACTTGGAAAACGGGAATATCTCGAAAAGTAAAACTGACCATAAGGGCATTCACATTCTGTTGTTTAAGAATAAATTTATCAAGGTTTTACGCTTCTTCAATTAACGAAGTTTATATGTTATGTGTATGTTCATTCCCTATGTTTATAAAATCATAGTAAAACGGGAGGGGCTGGGGCTTGTAAATCTCTTTCATCCTACATGGGGGGCCGAAAATTTCAAAAAAAAAAAACCTGACTTAAACGGTGGATGATCACTAATAAGGTGTTTATTAATTTGTCATTTCTGAAATGTATGATTATTGCAATAATTATTGATATTAATAATACCGGGTAGTACTGTTATAATGTACACACATGTACACACATGCATACACATACACATATATATATATATATATATATATATATATGTATATATATATGTGTGTGTATATGTATGCATGTGTGTACATGTATAACAGAAGTTTCTAATTTTTTTGGTGGCAGCTTGCCATTTCATTAGGTCCCCAAAAGAAGAAAATCCGTATTTTCAAAAATATAAACAGGTGCCGTCCACCCCCTTGAATTTCCCCATAAGTAGAACATGGGGAAAACACATTTTTGTAAATTCCGTCCATAAAACCTCATTCACAAATAAATTACAAGATTTTACGTACTCATTAATTAATTTTTGATTGTTTGAACCATTTTTTTCATGTGCACAATTTCATTTTTATACAATTTCGCGAATTAATGGTATTTTATTAATACTATGGTCCATTTAATTAACTTTAAATATGTATTTTTTTATTCAAATTGTTAAGTATCGATATTTGAGCATTTCAACATTTGAAGAGTCATTTATTTTATTTTCGTTATATATTCTTCTGGTCAAACAATTCATAATTGTTTAAATGAAACTTTGGACAAAAAAGGTAGAGAAATTGTTTTGCTATTTTTTCAATATGTTCCATTATGTTCTCTTAAATCCTAGATTTTCTAACCTATTGCTAATAATTGAATCAATTTGTATTTATTTAAAAAAAATTATTATCTGATAAACAAACAGTTCTCTGTCTTTTTCCTGTGAAAAGCTATATTTAAACAATTATAAGTGGTGTAAACAATAAATATACAACTAAAATGAAATAATTCAGTCTTCACATTGATAAATTAGGCCAACGCATGCAGATGATACCAATAATTCAGGATATTACAAAATAATAAGTTATTCAAACTGATGAGAATTGTTTCAACAATACTAAGTGTATTGAAAAAAGTAATAGTTAGGCTGAAATTTGGATACTTGTTAAAAAAACTAGCAGGAAAGTACGATTTTCTAGCTTTTTTCGATAAAAGGTTGGAGTTAAGCAAATATAAATTGTTCAAACAATATTTTAAAAATGGAAACAGGCTAGGTACCTGTATATGGTATGCCAGTGTCAGTTCCTAACATAAGCCTTCCTATCTCTCTGAATCTAAATTAGTGAAATTAAACTACTACTCTTATACACTAATTACTAGCAAAATGATTAAAGCAAAGTGAGCTATTGAAGATTAGTACAAAATTAATAATTAAATTATTATAAATATTTGGTAAATCGATCGTGAAAAAATTACAATTTCTTAGTGAAAGTATATAAATTTATTTAGGGAAGTGGGCAACCCTGAATATTAATACATTGAAGGTTATAGAAATGGAAAACGTGTCAAATAGGGGAGTTTAATAAAAATAACACGATCATGTAACATTTTCAACTTTATTGAAACAAGTTATTACAAATCTTGTCGGTAATTTTGGATTCAAATAGAGGAGAGATTTACTTAATTGCTGAATAACATAATAGAATGAAATTTAATTCAAGCCTTGGCAGCGATAACATTGGCCTATGGCGTGGGCGGTGATTCTTCATTATTTCAACCTCTTGATCTTTATTTGATTCTGTAAGAAAAAATATGAAGTTCATTATCCTAAATATAAGAAAATGTCTTATTTGGAACAACTCAATAGCTTATTCTATATTAGTAGTGCAAAATATATTGTATATACATTAGGGTGGTCCAAAAAAACCAAAGTTATACATTACTTTGACCCCCTCCCCCCACCATTTTCGGAGGTTTACAAAAGAAAAGAAAATCTATATTTTTGGTTTTTAGTTTTTAATATAAACAGGTGCCGCCTAACCCTAGAAGTTTCCCATAAGAATAACATGGGGAAAAACACATTTTTGCAAATTCCGTCCAAAACATGACGATGTATGATAAAGGATAGGCTATACTTTCATGATCTGAAGACAATTTTTTTAAAGAATGCGAATCCGTCATGAACTTTTCATTTCAACCCCTCTGAGCTCCTGCTGTTAAGCTCCAAAAACTACCCCATGCAAGTGCAATAAGAACTTTTTGGGATATTACACTTAATTCTAACTTTTTATTTATTTTTTATAGATCGTCATGAGCAAACAAATTACAAAATTGTACGTATCTTTGATTTACTTTTAGTTGTTTAAACAATTGTTTTATTTAAACCTTTTTATTCCTATAGAATATCGCGAATTAAGGCTACTTTTTAAATATTATGGTCTATTTTATAAACTTCAAGATTTCATTCTTCTACTTAAATTATTCTCCTATTGTTTGAACAATTTATATTTGCTTAACTCCAACCTTTTATCGGAAAAAGCTAGAAAATCGTACTTTCCTGCTAGTTTTTTTAACAAGTATCCAAATTTCAGTTTGAATAATTTATTATTTTGTAATATCGTGAATTATTGGTATTATCTGCATGCGTTGGCCTAATTTATCAATGTGAAGACTAAATCATTTCATTTTAGTTGTATATTTATTGTTTACACCACTTATAATTGTTTAAATATAGCTTTTCACAGAAAAAAGACACAGAACTGTTCGTTTATCAGATAATAATTTTTTTTAAACAATTACAAATTGATTCAATTATTAGCAATAGGTTAGAAAATCTAGGATTTAAGAGAACATAATGGAACATATTGAAAAAATAGCAAAACAATTTCTCTACCTTTTTTTGTCCAAAGTTTCATTTAAACAATTATGAATTGTTTGACCAGAAGAATATCTAACGAAAATAAAATAAATGACTCTTCAAATGTTGAAATGCTCAAATATCGATACTTAACAATTTGAATAAAAAAATACATATTGAAAGTCAATTAAATGGACCATAGTATTAATAAAATACCATTAATTCGCGAAATTGTATAAAAATGAAATTGTGTACATGAAAAAAATGGTTCAAACAATCAAAAATTAATTAATGAGTACGTAAAATCGTGCAATTTATTTTTTTATGAGGTTTTATGGAAAAATAAAAACAAGTAATAATTAAGGGCTATATTCCAAAAAATCCTCATTCCACTTTCACAGGGTTGTTTTTGGAGCACCATGAAAGGGGCTTAGGGGGGTTCAAATTAAAAATTGATTATGGATTCGTATTCTTCGAAGAGTGTATTCATAAGGTCATGGAAGTATAGCCGATACTTTATTCTACATTTTCACGTTTTGGACGGAATTTACAAAAATGTGTTTTCCCCATGTTCTACTTATGGGGAAATTCAAGGGGGTGGACGGCAACTTTTTATATTTTTGAAAATACGGATTTTATATGTGTGTGTGTATGTGTATGCATGTGTGTACATGTGTGTACATGTATAACAGTACAACCCGGTATTATTAATATCAATAATTATTGCAATAATCATACATTTCAGAAATGACAAATTAATAAACACCTTATTATTGGTCATCCACCGTTTAAGTCAGGTTTTTTTTTTTGAAATTTTGGGCCCCCCATGTAGGATAAAAGAGATTTACAAGCCCCACCCCCCTCCCGTTCTACTATGATTTTATAAACATAGGGAAGTAACATACATATAAAATATACACATTGTTAATTGAATAAGCGTAAAACCTTGATAAATTTATTCTTAAACAACAGAATGTGAATGCCCTAATGATCAGTTCTACTTTTCGAGATATTCCCGTTTTTCAAGTTGATGTCAAAATAATTATTTTTGTATTTGCGTGAGCGATGTTACTGGGACCTACAGTGAATCAATTGAGTCTTTTCTCATATTCAGATAGTAACCGAAAGTAGGAATATGTCATGTTGAAAGAAAAAATATAACGTGTGTGCTTATGGCAATTGCCAAGTTTAAATGCGTTTTTTCTCGAAAAACGGTTTTTCGAAGTCCCAACTACGAAAATGCCCCGGTGACTAATTTTCAAATTCAGAGGATTCATTTCGGGCCTAAAGTGTTGGAAATGAATGCGACTATATGCCCCTATACGTAACTCCATACAAGCCATAAGGGGCCTTTTTATGCGGACGCCCACATATGTATTTAGTTTTACAAACGTATAGTTTTATAACTTCTGCAGGGCCTGCAACGTTGTCCGAAATCAAAATTTGCGCAATGGAAAATTAATTTGATTTTCTCGGAAAAATTTCTTATTTACTCAACAACTATTTTTGAAATATTAAAAATTAAACGTGAATGTTTATTTAAACCATATTTTCCATAGGAAATTAAATCTATTTTAATAATAAAATACTAATACGTAAAAATCAAACAGATACATATATGCCTCCTCCCACCATCACCCATTTCAAAAGCAATCGGTCAACAACTCCCTTGTATACAGAGCTGTCGCCATAACAGATTACTAGACGTACTAGATCTACACTTCATTTTAATAAAATGTTATGTTATATAACTGTTATGTTATACGTGCATAAGATCCTTTAGTCCATAAATTATCAAAATTTCTACTTGTTAATCGCAGGATTCACAGTTTTGCTCCTTTTCTTATTCTTCCACTTGAATGTGAACTTTTTTACTCAAAAATCATTCGAGTTTGAATTTTCAGTTTAGGTCAAATTATCCCAAGTAGGCTGCTATAAAACAAAAGTCGTCTTTGTTTCGCTGTCAAAGAAATTTTTTATTAGCCCTGATAATCAAAAAGATTTTTCCAGGTTTTGGACGCAAACAAAATTTTGTTGCCAAAGGTATTGACAATGAAAATTTAATGTTACAACATTATCAATATTTTTCTCGTGAACGGCTGAACGGATTTTGACGATTCTCACGTTGAAATTTTTGTTTAAAAACGATCATTCCAGAAATGTCTCTTCGAAATATAAAAACGTTGAATTTGTTAGAAAAATTGCGAAATTTTTATAATGAAATTGTACTTTGTTTCTCTTAAAAGAAAAATTCGTTTGCGCCCAGAGCATGCTGTGCGTCAGTCGATTTAAAAGGATAGTAATTACTATTCTTACGAATAAAGTTCTATTTGTATATGAACGATTGATATTTTTCCATGGAAATTCAATGTTTTTATATTTGAAAGATTTGAAAGTTACAACAATATAGTAGGAAGTTACATCAGAACTTCGACACCCGGCGTATGTACAAGAGATTTGCGGAAACTCATTTCTTATTTTTTTTTTTACAAAAACTTTTTTTATATTTTTAATTAACTGCAAAATCTATATATTGGACTTTTGTGGCATAAAAAATAATTATATAATTTAATTATTAATTATTTTTTATCAAAATAGCCGATCTGTCTAGAAACTAGTCGATCCGAGCGTTACATCTCAGTCTAGCCACTGGACAGTCAGCCTGTGGAGCGCCAGTGTCGACTCAAGGCGGACTGGACAGAAACAGTACAGCGCCACGAAATTTTTCCACACGGGTCATATCTCCTAGCAGAATTATTCTTTCACCTTGATCGCAAGTACTTATTGTATCATTCAAAGTGTCCCAGAAGGCGTCTTTGACTTCTCTCGGATCACTGTCAACTGGGGCGTAGCACGCTATGATGAATAATCTTCTGATTCCTACCTTCATTCTAGCTCACAACAATCTGAAAGATACAAAATCATGATCTTTGAGATGCTGTCTTGCTTTTTCATTCATAATTAATCCGACCCCCTGACTAACATGTGATTCAATACCTACTCCTGACCATATTTCAAAACCGCCTTTCATCACCCCATTTTCTATGTTTCAACTTTCGTGACCCTTTTTCTTCGTCTCAGGTACACATAGAATATCTAGTTTCCTTACGTGCATAGTTTCTCGCAGTTCTCTTACTTTAAGATCATTCACTCCTCTAGCATTCCAAACACCCAGTCTCCATTCATCGCCTGAAACTCTACCTTTACGTTTACCGTGTGTATACATTTCGTCAATCAAAGTTTCAGTCCATTCCGAGGCTACTTTATTGTTTGTATTATTTATGTTTAGATTGTACACCCAACTACCACCTTTATGCGCGAAATTTGGATTTCACCAAAATTTACTTTCACTTAATTTACTAAACAATATAACAAATTATTTTGAAAAAATGCATAAACGTTATTTGAATTTATTAGTTCTTTAATCAAACATTTTTATCTAATTAGTGGATTGAACAATCCATTATGGAAATTTTTTGACGTAGCACAAGCATTTGGACGTGCGTATGAAAATCTGGCGAGATTTTGCACACCCCTAATCATTTTATTTCGAGCCTTATATTTATAATTTATAATAAATGAAATAATATACACTCATAGAAATATGGTTATAAATCTAAGAAAAATTATATAAAATTATGGATTTTGGCCCATACATTTTTAAATAAGTTAATTTTACTCCCTTCTTGCTTACCTCTCTTGGGATTCAGTTCATTAAATCTCCTAATATGCTATATTTTTATTAAAATTCGAAAAGTATTGATAAAATAATATTCACTCAATTTTCCAATAAGAAAAATTGGTTAATTTTGAAAATAATAATTATTATTTTGAAAAGAATCACAGGAAATTAGCAGAACAATTGTACAATTTTTTCTAACATTGAAACCAGTTTTTTTGTAAAAAAAAAGTAAAAAATAACCCGTGAGTAAGAGAATTTGGCCCTTTTCATGAACATTTCATACTTTTGGCCAGCTTTTTGCCATAATATAAGGTCAAAATTATTATTTTTTAATAAACATATATAGATGACGAAAAAAAAGTTTATATGATGCAGGACATTTTTTACATAATTACACATTATGAATTTATTTGTTTCACATTGAACTACTTTGAGGTCTGTTTTTTATCACAATAATAATTCATTCAATCTTGAACGTTACACAGTCAACTTTCATTTCAAAATTTAAATCGCAGCTATCCACTGCTGGTTTTTTGACTGGTTTTTTTTGACTGGTTTTTTCGAGACGATTTCAGCCGATTTTACATATTCTTGTAAATTACAATCAATAGAATCATGATTCACCATTTGAATAATACTGAAGTACTTACTTTTCAGAGATGGTTCGTTGTTTTTCGCTTATTTCAAACGCCTTGAATATTACTCGTGAAACGCTCACTTTCAGAATAAATCACGGAGTAAAAAAAAAGATCTTATTGTTATTGAATATAGCAATAAATTACACATATACTACTGAGACGTATCTATAAGTAAAAAAACCTTGCAAACAAAAATATATTTTTGCAAAACTGGACCACCTTTTGCCGTTTTTTGACCACTGTGCATTGCTTTCAACCTTATGAACGTGCAAGTGTAATTACAAGTGAAATAATTAGAGAAGTGAGCCACTGCACAGAAAAAACTAAGAATAAAATTTGTTGCAGGAAATTTTTTAGAGCGATAAAGTTTTGTTTAGCCAACTTCGCGTCTTTCAAAATACATGTGTTTGTCATGGAAAAAAAAAGAAAATTTAACCGATATTTGTGTAAAGTTTATCCTTTGAAGTTAATTTTTCTTGCAGAGAATCTTTCGTCGGAAATCAATGTAAAGTTTACCTTCTGTTTTTTCTGTGTGAGGATTAGTAAAAAAATAATAATTTGATTATATGAAATATTTCCTAACTCAAAAGTGGAAAAATATCAATTGCTTGGTGAAAATATATAAATTTATTTAGTGCTGTAGTCATATATGTTAATTAAAAGAAAGTTATAGAAATGGTAAATATGACAAATAAGAGACTTTAATAAAAAAAACGCGATTATGTAGCACTTGCAACTTTATTGAAACAAGTTATTAACATTTTTTTTTCATTCAAATAAAGGAGAGATTTACTAAATTACGGAATAACATAATACGAGTAGAATGAAGTTTTATTGAGGCCTCGGCAGAGATCACATTGGCCAATGGCGAGGGCGGTGATTCTTCATTAATTCAACCTCTTGATCTTCATTCGATTCTTTAGGAAAAAATATCAAGTTTATCATTTTAAATATAAGAAAATATCTAATTTTGGACTACTCAAGAGCTCAGTCTATATTAGTGGTACAAAACAAGTCTTTTAAGTTTACAAAAAAACAAAATCCGTATTTTTTGTTTTTGTGTTTAATATCAACATGTGCCACCTACCCCCTGAAGTTTCCCATAAGAATAACATGGGGAAAAACACATTTTTGTAAGTTCCGTCTGAAACGTGAAAATTTATGATAAAGAAGTCTATACTTACATGTTCCAAAGAAAATTTTTTCAACAATACGAATCCATAATTAATTTTAAATTTCAATACCCCTGAGCAACTTTCATTGTGACCCAGAAACTACTCCTGGCAAGTGCAATAAGGACTTTTCGGATATTTCTATTTTACTTTTAATTGTTTAAAAATTTTTTGTTTTTTTTTGCACAATTTTATTTCAATAAAATATCACGGATTAAGGATAGTTAATTAATACTATGGTCTATTTAATTAACTTGAAGAGTGTTTTTTTAATTCAAATTGTTTTCTTATTTTTTAACAATTTATATTTGCTTAAATCCAACTTTTTAACGGTGAAAACTACAAAATCGTACCTTTTTCCTAGTTTTTTTAACAAGTATCAATATTCTGGCATACATATTGTCATTGCTAATTGTTGAAAGGATATTCATTTGTGTTGACAAATTATTACCTTATAACATCACAAATTAATCAATGTGAATACTTTTTTCCGACCATTTTCAAATAAATAAGAGCAATTAAAAATAACGAATATGTTCAGAAATAGGTGTTGACATTCTTTAGCCTGGCCGTAGCATTTAGAAAATACCACTAATTTTCGATAGTATAAGATAATCGTATTTTTAAACAAATAAAAATTGTTTGAACAATTAGAAGTACCTGTCTAAAGTTTCATTTTAACAATTATAAATTATTTATACAATGAATATGAAACTAAAATAAAAAAATGCACTCTTTGCATTCATAAATTAACCAAGCCATTCAGAAAATACAATTAATTCGCGACATTACAAGATAATAAATTGTTTAAACAAATGAAAATCGTTCAAGCGATATTGAGTATCTTGAAAAAAGTATTAGGCTAAAAACTTGATACTTCACAATTTAAATAAAAAGTACACTCTTCAAGTTCATTGAATAGGCGCTAGTATTAATTAAATGCCCTTAATTCTCGATATTCTTTGGAAAAAAAATTGTTTACATAAGTAAAAATTATATAAACAATTGAAAATTAATTGAAAAATTCATAAAATCTTGTAATTAATTCGTTCATGAGGATCTATGAAAAAAATAAGCGAAAAGTCATAATTACATGCAATATTCCGAAAAATCCTTATTGCATTTGCATGGGGTGGTCTATGGGGCACCATAGAAGGGGCTCATGTGGGGCTAAACTTAAATACTAATGATGGATTCGTAATCTTTAAAGAGCGAAAGGAATTTAAAACTTTTTTTTTTGCGCCACCCTAATATATATGCATACTAATACTACCCAGTTATATTAGTATTAATATTAATTGCAATAATCCTAAATTCCCGAAATGATAAATTAATAAACACCTTAGTAGGTGTCATCCACAATTCAAGTGAGGTTCTTTTCAGAAATTGTTGAACCCCCCCCTCCCCCTGTAAGATACCATGGGATTTGTCCCCCCCCCCATCATAATACGATTTCATAAACTTAGAAAACAAACATATATATAAAATATAAACTTTGTTAATTTAATAAGCGTGAAACCTCAACAAAATGAGTTCAAAATAATAAAACGTGTTAATAAGAATAATTATTTAGTTTTACAAGCGTGCAATTTCATAACTCGTGCAGGGCCAGATTTTTTTGCCAAGTCTAACACAGTTATTGTAGTTCGAAGTTAAGAGCATTTAGTCCGAAATCAAAAAGTGTGGAATGGAAAATTAATTTTATTTTCGGAGCAAAATTCCGAGTTTTCTAAGATAATATTTTTCTGAAGTATTAAAAATAAACTTGAATGTTTATTTAGACAATTATTCTTTAGTATATGCATTATAAAAATTCCTATTTATTAATCGCGGGATTCACAGTCTTCTTCCTTTTTCTCGTTTCTTCACTTAAATGAGAGCTGAACTACTAGCACTCAATGAAAAAATTCACCTATTTTTTGTTGATGGTTCATGATTTTTTGTTAAAATGTACACTATTAAATTTCTGGTTAAGAATTCATCTTTTTTGGTAAAAGCTTTCATTATTTGGTTTAAAATTTAATTATTCTGCTAAAAGTTTAACACTTTTGTTCCAAATTCATCCTTTTTCGTTGAAAATACAACTATTTTGTTGAAAATTTGTTTTTTCGGTTTAAAAATTCAACTTTTCTTGTAGAAATTAAATATTTTTTGGTTAAAAATGCACCTATAGCTGGTTAAAAATTAAATTGCTTTGGTTAAGAATGAACTTTTTTGTTAAAAAATTTACATTTTCGGGTTGAAAAATTAACTATTTGCTCGAAAATTAAAGTATTTGCTTAAAAATCTATGTATTTTGTTGATCTTTTTTTTCTGAATGTAAAAGTCATATTTCTTGGTTTTATTCAACTATCTTTGATTTAGAATAAAAATATTTTTTGGTTTGATCTATCAACTATTACAATTGTTGGTGAAAATTCACCTTTATATGGAATTTCTTAGGTTAAAGATTCATAATTTCAGTTGAAAATTCATCTCTTTGTTTGATAATTGAACTACTTTTTGTAGATCAATAATCATAGTTCATAATTAAAAGTCTTCAGGCGCAGGAAGTTTTATATGTAATTAATCTGGGATGAAAAACTTTTTGTGTAGAGCCCAAAAATACCCATTAATAGCAAAAAAATTGCACGCTTAAGGAACAATTCTACAACATATTTGTTTTAGATCGTATTTTAGTTTTTAAATTACCCGCTGGACGAGGAAGTACATCTGCCAGAGATATACGCGTCCGAACACCACTGCATGTGCCTACCACATGTGAGCAGCGACCCACCCGAGTCTTGTATATTTTGCTTTTGGAACTCCATCACTGCTCTTCAATATATCACCAGGTTCTTCATGTATTCTGTAAGCTGTAAAGAAAAGTATCATTTCAGGGCTCATGTTAGTTATCAAAGTATTAAAATAAGCCTCCCAAAAAAACAGCCTCGAGTTGTACTAGAATGAGACCACACGTGGGAACCCAGATTCCTTTGTTTTACATTTAAAAATAACAGCAGGAAGTAATCCTGTGCAAAAAACAGGACACGCAAAAAATTATATTCTAAACAAGAAATCGTTAAATAGAACTACATAGGGAAAAGGTGGCTAAGAAGGGCCCTTCTCCATATTTTTGTATAAACATATTATATTTATCTAATACGTACGTATATTGGTGCTCAGCATTCTTCTAGTTAGTTACCAATTTTTTTCATAAAAGTAAACTAACAAAAGCAGAAGTTAAAATTCTTTTAGCACTTTAGACTATGAATTTTTACCTATTTTAGAAGTCCTAATTTAATAGTTTGAGGTGATTTAAAACTGAAAGTATTTGTTACTTCGTAGGGAAGAGTGGGGTACGGTGCCGGGCTTTGAATGAAATGTCCTGTAAATTATAACTGAAATGTGATTTTGATATAATAATTCTTGAAAGTATAAGTTAATGAAAAAAAATAACTCGAGACACGATCAACACTAAATAAATGTTAGGTAGGTTATAATCACGAATTTCACATGATAGTCACTTTGAATGGAATAAAACGTGAACTTGGTATTTACCGTGATATAATTAAATGTAACTTAAAATCACGTTTTGATTTTCGTCCTTATCTATATAAATTTATTATTAACAACCCCGAATTTGATTAGACATAACAGACATAACGGTCAGAATGATATTAGAAATACGAGATTCACAACATAACTAACTTTCTGAGTTCTTCTACATTATCGTATTTCAAAAACTACTGTAAGTGTTTAATTTATGCCAAAGAGTTTTCCATCTGTTTCCGCCAAAACTGGGTTTTCATAATAACTGTTCTGACACGTAGTTTAAAACAAAAATTTAATCACATCACTTTTGGTGCAAACAAGGAAAGTCATTTTATGTAAAAAACTAATATGAAAGTCAATAAACGCGGCCGTTTTTTGTGATGGCCACCATGCCTAACACCGGCACCATACCCCAATCTTTCGGAACTATCATTTGTTGTTTATTAACTTTTATGTTCTTTCATATTTGAAGTAACGGATGATGCAGCTGGCAAAAGCAGAAATTTAAATTTTCCATCAATCAGAGACAACCTCTGATTACCTCTCCTAACAACATCTAACCACTTCCTGCTTTTAGAACACAAACACAAAATTCTTAAAAATATATTACTTATTTGCTTTACATCAATTAGTTGTTGTTCTAAGGTGAACAATATTTGTAATTTTACAACTTTTTACAAATTTCTACTTCATTTTCGTTTTTATAACACTCATTTCATAATTGGACCTATGTAACGCTTATTTTATGTTTTATTATGTATTTTGTATATATGGATGCGTCATCAAGGTGCAATTTTTGGAAAGTAATAAAGGCATCTTAGGCATCTCTCCCCTGCTGAATTGAATTAATTTGTTACTTTACTACCAATGCAGAACAAAATTAGAAATTTCTGAAACTTAACAATTTTCCATTAATTCAAGAAAATTATATATTCTAAAAATTTAAGCAAGGTCGGTCCACAGAAAAAACACAGGGTAAAAATTGATTAAGGTAAAAATGCTGGGCATCCGAAAAAATTCAAGATAGTCAAGGGTAAATATATATATATTTTTTTCCTACGTTAATTAGGGTGATCTAAATGTTTGCCCGTAAGAACATTCGACTTTTAATTTTTGGTGATTGGTTGCCTCCACTTTGTTCATTTTTCAGAAAAATAAATTTCATATTTGCTTTCTCAAATCGGTCAAAATTACCCTATTGAAATTAATCTGGCATTTTGAAATTAACATGGGGTTTTAAATTGGAAAAAGCTCAGTTTGATAAAAAATGGAAAAAGAAGTATTTTTTATTAACTTTCTGTAAATTAGAGTTGAGTCACCTTTCAATGAATATTCAAGGAATAATTTCCACGCCATAAGTTTCAATCTTGATCCTCCCCCTTGCAACCCCTTCTATTATGCGCCGATAATGCCCAAAAAATTCATAATAGCAGTTTTATGTAAAATTCATGCTAAAGACGGTATTTTTCAATTCTATTTAACATCTATTATACTTATTTGATGTTTGCTTAGTCTTCCAGTTTTTTTTAAAACATATTTTGTAACTATTCAAACAATTTTTTGCCATGTAGATTGGAAGAAATTTTTTTTCTGTAAATAAATAACATTATTAATGAATTTCAAGAGTTACATCTTTTTTCAATGATATTTGGCACTTATACAATTTTTATTTGTTTAAATAATTATTTTCTTCTGTAAATCTTGAAAAGTATTGACCCTTCTGGAATTAATAACATATTCAATCAAGGCCCAGAAAGTTATTCATTATGAAATGCAGTTTTGAATTATTCCAAAAAATTTGATTTGTTTTAACAATATTTTTCCCCATACATCTTGAAAAGTAACCTTTTTCTGGAATTAATGACGCAATCAATACGTTTTGAGTTTGATAATCTTTGTAGAAGTCAGTTTGCAATTATTCAAACAAAATTTTAATTTTTCCGAATCTCTGACACTATGTTGCTTATTATATAAATTGGTTTAAGTAATGGCCACATATGTTTTAAAAATATATTCTTTTTACATTCATCAACTATATAATTTGTCCAGAGAAATAGCAACTTTCTACGATTTGATAAAACAAAATGTCCTTCACACAAATAATAGTTGCTTGAACAATTGAAAATTAGTCACTTAATTTCAAAATTATCGAATAAAAGTAATTAATGTTGCAAGAATAAAAATATATACCGTCTTTAGCATGAATTTTTCATGAAACTGCTAAGTTTTACACTTTTAGGACATTTTTCGGGCACATTTCGATGGGTTCTGCGGGGGGTGGGGTCAAAATTGAAATTGATTGGGTGCAAATTATTCTTCGAACATTTCTGAAGAGGCTTCTCATTTACAAAAAGTTAATAACAAGGACTTCTTTCTTCCATTTTTTCGAAAACCATGCTTTTTCCGTTAAAAAACCCATGGTAATTTCAAAAGTCCGGGAGTGTGGGTTAATGTTGACCAATTTGAAAAAAGACAATTCATTTCTTCGGAAAACGCACAAATTGAAGACGATCAATCACCATAAACCAAAAGTCGAATCTTTGGACCACCCTAGTGTTAATATTATTATGTGCTTCTGTATATCTGCTGTCCAAATGTATAACCTAGTAAGTTCCATTTTCCATGAAGGTTTTTTCTACCATTATCGAGAATGTTACTTCCCAGGTTAGGTATACTTTCAGACAGCAAAGATATACTTTACTTGGAGTAAAAACTATTTTATAAAATATTCTACTGGTGGATTTAGAGAAAAGTCTTTGGAAAGGGGACGTTTAAATTTTACACTCCCCGTCCAAATAGGAAGAAAGGAAATGATTCGGATTTTGAATTTTGAAAAACTCCATGATTAAAAAAAAACATTTTTTTGACAGGATTCTCTGATAATTGTTTTAGATTTTGTTTTAGTGTTTGATTTACAATCTTTAGAAGTTAGTGAAGTGTAAATCCTCCCTTCGAAGACTGTTCCAATAGGCTTCTTATTACGGTACAACACGTCATAATCCTTGAAAAGTTGTTGCGTAATTATCACTTTATGTGAAGCTGGGTTTATAACTTCATCTGTAAGGAAAATACAGTTGACAATTATTTTACAGTTTAACCATTTTTTAACATATAACTACAGAATTGTACTCATTTTCCAGTCTACTAATAACACGC
Organism: Andricus curvator; assembly: GCA_932195095.1. Classification (NCBI taxonomy): domain Eukaryota; kingdom Metazoa; phylum Arthropoda; class Insecta; order Hymenoptera; family Cynipidae; genus Andricus; species Andricus curvator. The sequence goes on from CAKNYM010051565.1 coordinate 159,170, forward strand.
CTATATATATATATATATATATATATATATATATATATATATATGATCAATAATTTCAAGATTTTAAGAATTTTAGAAACTTCCAACATATTTGAAAGAATTTGTAGAAATTTCAAGATAATTTATGTAATTTCGAAGTATTCCAATGGACTTTTAGGCATTCTATCAGATCTACACTTGAAGGATTTAAAAAACTTCAATGAATTTCAAAGGTTCTGGAAAATATTAGAGTAGTTTAAATAATTCAAAGAATTTTAGATAACTTTAAAGAGTAAACAAAATAGAATGAAAGAAATTCCTTTCAACAATTTTAAAGAATTTTGAAGAATGCAGTATATTTTAAAAAATTCCCAGCGATTTTATTATATTTAAAACAATTTCGTAGGATTTCAGGAAATTTCCACACGGGAAAAAATAGTTCGAGAAACTTTACCAAACTCAGATGGTTAAACTTGGAACATATGGACACTTTGATGAATTTTCATTTATAGTTCGGTAAAATGAAATTCGGTGATACTTCATTCACAAACATGAAAGTGTGACAAATTGATACGAATATCTTCCAAAATGTACTTTAATTATTACTGTACTTCGTAGTTTAAATTTGCATGCATACAAATATGAAATATATGAAACGTTTGATAAAGATTACTGAACTGTTGGGTCAAACGCGGTCGAGGGTTCGGTAGAAAAAGTAATTGGGTTCACAGAAAAGGCATGAAGGAATCACGGACGATCGAGAAACTTTAACTGATAATTTGGTAAACCATAAGCTTCTGTGAATCAAAAAAAAAAACTCTTATACACAATGAACAGCATACACTTGTATACACATTAGTCAGTCACAGCCAATCACAATACAATTTCCTCACAAATACACTCACGGCACCTACAACTACTTAACACATATAAGACACACATAAATAAACCTAATATAATACTACACATATAAGACGCTTTCGACGAAACTACGCAGACGCACTCTGGACGCTGAGAGGTGAAATTTGGTTCAGCGCTTGTGAGAAACGACCAGTGCCGTGACTAAAGTTTTCATAAAAAGATTTATATTATAAGATCTATATTTTTTGGTATATATGTATTTTGTAATTGCCACTTTAAGTCTTAGTTATTTTCCGCTTTTTCTTTGAATAATAACTAGGTTCTAATATTATCTGAGTAAGGTATTAAAATTATATCAAAGCACAATTTAATAAAGTTTCCAAATTTTTGACGACGTTGTTTAGAAATCATAAATTAAAAAAATACGCAAAATGTCTTTTTACGCACCTCTTCGAAGCTACAGATTTAAAATGAAAAAATGTAAAATAATATGTAAACCATTTTTAAAATAGTTGAAATTTACAGACGTTACTTATATTAACTTGGAATAGATAAAAATTAAAAGTAGAGTTGAATATTTTTGAGTTAAGGATTTTCAAAATCACTTTAAAGTCTGTCCCACAGGTTTTTTGTGTAAAATTCATGTATCACAAATACGTTCCTTGATATTTTAGTTTTATATTTTTATACCCTCTCGGGTTATCCTTATTTATTTTTTTTTAATATTTTAGGCTCTTTGAAAATTTGGTTGTTTTTGAAAATCTTATTGTCTAAAATGGTCAACTTTACGGCAATCGCTCACAAAACATGTCAATATAAAAAATGGAATTATTAATTTTCTGTTATGTTACGTTTGTGTTGTTTGTTGGGAATTATTGGTATTTTTAATAAAAAATTATTAGATTTTAAAGAATATGTGCCATTTTTCAACAACTATATGTTATGTTGACGTGTTTCATCTGAAAGCGGTATTTTTCACAAAACTCATTAAATTTAAATTCAGTGAATTTGGTTAAAATAAATTATATTTCAAACATTTCCAAGAAGATTCAGAACTTTTTAACCATTTCAGGTTGTGTTGGTTTTTTACACTAAAAATCAGTCTTTTTAGTAAAAAATCGGTATTTTTAGTAAAAAATAATTAAATTTTAAAGAAGATTGAAACTTTCGTTCAATTGTAGGTTTCAAGCTATAGTGATTTTCACCGGAAATGTCGATATAGATTTCAAAGAAAATTTACAATTTTGGAACAATTTATAAGGTTATGTTAACCCTTTTTAACGGAAATCGGTTATTTCAAACAAAAGAATTTACTTTTAAAGAATATGACTTACAATTCGGAAAAATGTGTACTTTTCATTAATAAAATCATAAGATTATTTACATTTTTATTAATCTTTATATTCATACCAGAAATCGGTTATTTCAAATTAAAATAATTTTACTCCAGAATTAAATTCTTCACAATTATTGTGAACAGCTCTTGGTTATATCAGTGTTTGTCGTCGAACATTTAGCATGTATTGTATAAAAATATTATATATTAATTGTGACTTTCTTTGAGAATTTTGATGTTCACTTTTGGCTTTAGGGTCAAATAAATTGAAAATAATTGAATTTTTCGAACGTTTCAAGGTAAGGGCCGGTGGTGCTTATCAGAAAATTTGATTAAATATGCAAAAATTACATAATTTCTTGTAGGTATGCAATACAAAATTGAAAGAGTTACTCTTTGGTTAACACTGCAGTGGACAGATTATATAAAATGTTATTATAATTGATAAAATTATATACAAATTTCTGTAAAAGTAACATTTTCTTTAAATTACCCTGAGTAAAACTACAAAATTATTCAAAACATTGTTGCTAGATAATTATTCATAAATTCTTTGAAGATTGTTATGATGTCGATTTGACGAGAACCTTTATTAAACAAGGTAACAAAATATTTTAAAAAATATGAAAAAAGATTTTAGCTAAAGAATTCTTGAAATAAAATTATATAGCGACGTAAATTCCATGTAAAATGCTTATTTAATTTTTTGTATGAAAAATTTCAGCTTAAGAAATTGTTTATGAACATAAGTTATTTTTTATTCCTAAAATTTTAAATTGAATTTCCTGTGATCATTACAAAATTTTGTAAAATCACACTAGAAAGAGTTGCGCTGAAAAGATTTTTTTTTTGAAATCTCATTTATTGACACAATAATTTAAAAAGAAAATTCAATAAAATCTAAGTTCAAATTTAGTTTAAATTTTAACGGAATATTAATTTTTTCAACCTTCTAGTATTGATATTTTTTTAAATTTTTATCATGCAATAACAAAAATATACACTTTTTTTCGTGATACCGCGAATTTCAATTTTGATTTTCTCAGAATAGGATTATTTTTTTGGATCAACTCTTTTTGATTCTCATTGAAATATAATTTTCTAATCCCAATAAATTAAAGTAAAAAACTACAAAAGGCACTGAAATGGCATCACTAAGGTTCACGCCAGGGGCGTCAGCTTCCATCCATGGTAATCAATCTTCTTAAATAAACTCTAATTTTATTTTGCAAATGTAAAACTAATATTCATTATTAAAAAATGAATGCCAACGAGGACTATAAATAAGTTGAAAATTCAACACCTGATTCATAATTAAAAAAATCTGTGTATTAATGTTTACTTTTGAAAATCTTTACTGCACACTTGAAAACTTTAAATCTGCGTTATTAAAGTTTACCGAACTGCCATGTATTATTTAACCTTTTGCACGTCATAAATTATTACAATAATGTCAAACATTCTCCTTTTGGTCCATACATCCCAGTTGTACTCAAAAGTTTGGAAAAGTTTCCTAACCAAATTTTCTCCGTGCAAGTATTTTCAAAACTGTCCCGAATATGGATAATATTTGAAAGATTTTAAGGATTTTCACGGGATTTAATTATATATAAGGGATTCATAGGATTGTTTTCTTTATTTAGAAAAAGCTTAATTTGAAAAATCTTAAATTCATAGCTCCATCTAGTCTGAAAAGACGTTGAAGAATTTCTGTTATTTGAGAAGTTAACTTAGATCGATAGTGTTGATTTCTATTTTCACGGTTGGTGAAAGATATCTACACAGATCGATTGTTACCACCTCCGATGATAATACAGATTCCTGGTAAAATTGACTTGTATTAAAACATAACACCTAGCGAAAAACGCAGCGTGTTTCTGAAAAAAGATTCTTCTTTCGTCCTCTCCAGTATCTTAGTGATAAGAGCACCCGACCGGTAATCGTAGACCTGTGGTAATAATGAAATTCCCAAATTATAAAATTCCCGAATAAAAAAACTCCCGAATTGGAAAATTCCCGAATAATAAAATTCCAGAAAAATAAAATATTCGAATAAAGAAACTCCCGGATTGGCAAATTCTCGAATAATATAATTCCCAAATTGAAAAATTCCCGAACAATAAATTTACTGAATTGAAAAATTCTGGAATAATCAAATTACCAAATTAAAAAATTCCTCGAAAATAAAATTCCCAAGTTATAATATTCCCGAATTGGAAAATTCCCGAATGATAAAATTTCCGAAAAATAAAATGTTCGAATAATGAAATATGAATAATGAAATATGAATATGAAAAAAATTCTCGAATAATAAAATTCCCAAATTATTAAATTCCCGAATATTAAAATTCCCAAATTGGAAAATTTTGTAATAAGAAAATTCCCAAATTGTAAATTTCCCGAATGATAACATTCCCAAATTGAAAAATTCCTGACCAGTTTATAATATTACCGAATTGGAAAATTCCCGAACAATAAAATTCCTAAATTATTAAATTTCCGAATAATTAAATTCTCGAATAATAAAATTCCCGAATAATGAAATTTCCGAAAAATAGAATTTTCGAATAATAAAATTCCCTAATTGGAAAATTCTCGAATAATAAAATTCCCAAATTATACAATTCCCGAATAAGAAAAATCCCAAATTGGAAAATGCCCCAATTAGAAAATTCCAGAATAATAAATTATCGAACAGTTTATAATATTACTGAATTGGCAGATTCCCGAATAATTAAATTTCCAACAGTTTATAATATTACCGAATTTGAAAGTTCCCGACATAAAATTGCCAAATAATTAAATATTCGAACTAGGAAATCCCCAAATTTAAACAATTGAATTTTTTTTATAAATATTATTCATTTATTGAAAATAGAATAATCAAATATTTTTAATTAAAAAAATTACTTAAAATGATTGAAGTTTCTAAAGTTATTTTCAAAAGTTAACACATATTTTCCATAAGAAAGCAAGAAGTTTTTGTATATTTTATTTAGAATCGTCAATAAGAAATTACTTTTTGAAATTCACCCACATAAGTCTGTTTTATAGGGTCCCAAATAAACCCGATAACTGAAAAATTGGGTATTGCGAGTTCCTGGCGCTGGCTATTATTTTTTTGAGGTTTCTTCTGGTAAACACTGTTTCTAATACATAAAATATTACTTTATTGTGATAATTCAATGTCAAAATGAATTTGTTAAACAATTCATTATTGTTTATAGCCATTTTATCTTAGATTGGAGTTAAAAAGTCGCGGTTTTATTTGAATTTTTGTACTGATTCTCAACTTTTCAGTTAGAGCGAGGCAATAATCAATTGAATTCAACAGAAGTAATAGTTTAAACAATTTAATATTTAAAATAATATTCTCTTAGAATAATGCTAGAAAGTTGCAGTTTATTCTAAAATTTTCCACTTTTGGTTCACTTTCAAATTATAGTAGGGTATTAATTAAATCAAGTTAACAAACATAATTGTTTAAGCAATTTTTTATTATGTTTATTGATATTCTCTTTGAATAATGTTAGAAAGTTGCGATTTTTTCTGAAATTTTCAACTCTTCTTCTACTTTTCACTTAGAGTATGGTAATAGAAATTCAACAAAAATAATTTTTTAAACAAATTATTTTTGTTTTTAACTATCTTCCCCTATAATAATGCTAGATAGTTGCGGTTTTTTCTGAATTTTTTTTTGACTTTTTGTCTACTTTTTACTTAGTGAGATCATGATATAAAACTATAATTTTGCATTATTAATTAAATTAATGACATGAAAATCTACGATAGAGTATTTCCATGCAATCAAACAACTTCATGTTGAAGTGAATTTTATGAGATTTTAAACAGAGGTATACTAATGAAGTGTCACATTGATATGATAAAATATGTTGCGAAATTAGAAAAGTGAATTGTTAAGGATCTAAAGTAGAGGCCATTATAAGGCTTTTGTCTTTGTTATATTCAAACGTATTGTTATTCACATTTTTAAATAAAGTGTAGGTACATTTTATATGACAAATGCGCCATTTTTTGTATATTCCAAAAATTAAGGGGGTTGGGGGCAAAATTTGTAGTAACTTTTAGAGAACTTGAAGTTTCTTCTTCAAGTAACCTAACTGTAACGAGACACATTTTCTCGCAGTGTAACCTAACTGTAACGAGTTACTTGGAAGAAGAAGACACTTACCCAACAAATCTGGGTTGCCCAAGAGAGGTTGCACAAGTGGGTGTTCCGGAGTACATCCTGTGAGAAGAAAAGGAAATTGATGAATTTTGAATACCTATACTGAGAAAAGCATCCGTATTTTTCGAATTTTTTACATTGTCTTCAACTCATGGTATGACCTACATGAATAGTAACAAAAGTTTGAAATTCATACCACATAGTCTTTGAGCTATTATCTTCAATTGAAGCCAACAAAACTAAAAAAAGTGCTCATGGGTTCCCGAAATATGACTAAAAACGCCCAAACGTGTATGCGACAAGTTTTAGTCGGCGATCACCACTGTTGGTCTGCTTCGCTGTTTAATGCCCTTAAAACGACTTACTTCATCGCCAGATCAAAAATACGTCTACCATGATGCATTGTTTAATGTGATATTCAAACCGCATCATCTAAAGGCAATTTTACTCGCATGACCAAAGTGGTTTTTTCTTCGAAAAATGTATTTCTCTCGTAATTGAAAATTTGGCGTCTTTTTTATTGGTAAGTTGTAGGCTCCAGACGCTACGATCATGGTTCTTTAAAGCAACAAAATCCGACGCAACCGGAACGTGTACGCCACAAGAGCATAAGCTCTTTGAAGCATCTCACTATTTTTGGCTGCACCTCCAGGCACTCAAGGAGCTTGATAAGTAGCTCATGGTTCGTGTTATCGAATGCCTCACGGTAGTCAATCCAAGCCATGAACAGATTACGCCGATAGCTGATCGAGTCCTGGGTAATACACCTGTCTGTTAACAGGTTGTCCCTGCAATCTGGCAGCCCTCTCTTGCATCCACATTGTTCAACTATTGCACTCCATACTGGCGCGATAGTGTTAATATCCTCTCTTTGAGGATGCCTGTGAATAGCTTGTTGCTGGTGTTTAAACAAGCTATCGGCCTGTAGTTCTTTGGACTTAACAAATCTCTGGTCTTAGGGATTCGTACCGTGATTCCTTCCACTAGCCACTGCGAGACGGGTTGTTCTACGTTTAAGGAAGTAGTAAATATACAAGCTAGATTTTGGTGCGTATAAGCGAACTTCTTCCACCAAAGGGTGTTGATTTTATCTGGCCCTGGCGCTGAAAAGATCTATGTTCTAGCGATAACTTTCCTCACTTTTACACTTGCTCCCAGAAGACTTGATTCTCTTCTGGTCTAGGCAGATTTTTAACGGCGGATGGTGTTTTATTGAACAGACGGAAAGGATGAGTAGAAAAGGTGAAATTTTCCTGAATCCACTTTACTCGCCGTTCAAGGCGCTCTCTTGCTGTGGAAAGAGATCTTATTTTTGGCGTTCAGTGCTAATTGATGGTCAACAGTTGATACTTATTCGGCGTGTGATTTGTTTTCCCTAAGTTTCGAGCAAGTGCCCTAACTTTTGGAGTGAATTTTCATTTGATATTATGTAACTAATCACGCTAATTTCGTAAACTGCACAGTTCAGATTTCAAAGATTAACATCTTCGGGAATTATCGGCATTATCGGCATTATCGGCTACCTGCAAAGGTGGTCTTGCTAGAACGGGTAGTATGTTCGCTGGAGGATGTTGCTCTTCTACATGAAGAGCTTCATATCCTTTTCTGCACAAACAGGATACCTCACCTCTTAAATACTGAGGCGTTTTATGCGCATATTACGGATGCATATTGACCCAACGTTTATGTAACCTCTGCATGAATCCTCTTCGTCCAAGGCCATTGCCTGGTCGTCACGTCGGTTCGATGCTATTGCCACTCTCAACTGAATAAATGGCCTCCATCCGAGAGTGGCCTCTTGTGGATGACACAGCGCGATACTGGTGACGTAACCGCATAATTCGTTGAATTGGGGAGTTAGTCCAATGAAACGTGGCTGACTGCAAGAGCCGGAGTTCTCGGGCGATGGGGTGGCCACAACCCCACGCTGATTACGCTAATTATTATTGTTGTTATTAATAATTGGTTTATCAATATTTTATTATAATAGATAATATCATTGTTATATTATATATATATCATATAATATTATTATTTATTTGAATGGGCCCACCATCCATCCCACAGGTACTCATGACCTGGTACTTCGCTACTAAACACAGTCGCGAAACGCAGCAAGTGATTAGTAGATTCGTTGGTGTCAATCGTTGTTTCGGAACTCTATATTCTGCTTGCGCATTCGTCATAATTTGCGACCATATACACTGGAGAGCCTGTGTATAGAGATCCCACAATCGCACTGGAGAGCGCTATAGGGATCCAACATCCATCCTGGAGATCCCGTTGATAGGGTTCCATCTTTCTTACAAACGCTAGTTCCAATGCCAACGACTGAGACCAACGACTCAAAATGTTTACTTTATTCACTTTAAACGGCGAGAGACAAACACAACTTCACACACGCGCCCGATGTATGAATATACGAAAAAAGGTCAAAAATTTTAAGTCAAAAAGTGAAAGTCAAAAATTAAAAATGTGTTCATCACAGTCATCGGTCGTGTACGCGGAATGGCCACAGAAGGCTATTTTATCCGCTATCATTGTTCACTCCCAGAAAACTCCGGGCGATGCGGGACGTGTTCAGCAATACTGCCTTCTGAATTAGATGTAGCGAATTTGGAGCTCCCAGCTCTTCCAAGATCTGTACGCACCTCACATGAACTTTTCCAGTGAAGGAGATCCCGACCGGGTGGATGGTGACCTTGTTCACCCTCCACACCGTCAGGATCTGCAGCTTCATCTCCGAAAACTTCTAAATCTTCTCAGTTTACATAATATTATATTATCATTATATATTATATATATTATAATATTATATTGTTATATTATTATTATTTTTTTTAATAATGCCACCCATCTCACGATCGTGAGACGTGGCCATATATGTGATTTACCGCGGTTCTACTGGGAGCTAGTATTATTTTTAGATTGCAGTTGCTCCCATTGGGACCCTGCGATGGTTGTTAAACCCTTTTTTTGGAATATATATTTAGTCATTTACGGGTTTTATGTTATCAGAATAATGAATATTTTATTTTTTTCTATTCAAAATAAAAAATATTTACTTTTCGTTGAAATGATCTTCGCAAGAATATACTGTTAAAGTTGATGTTTTCCTGGATTTCTGACAGAGATGTTCTTACATTTAGACACAAAATACCAATACATAGTAGAGCTGTTTTCTTTTCATTTCTATGAAAAAATGTGAAACGCCCGGCTTATTTACAAGATTTTAAAGGCGTGCTACGTCACAACAATATGGCAAAATGGGCGCGACAGAAGTAGGAATTTAAAATGTGAACACAATCTTCTTTTCCAATTATAAATTCGAAAAATGTTTTTTCTTTGTCCCCTGGCTGAAAGTACGTCTTCTTGGCCGCATTCCTGTCCGGAAACAGTCGCTTCTGCGGCCTGCTAGTGCTTACGCGATCTTTGATTGTGTGTTAAATTTTTGTGGCTCGTTGATGTAGCAACCTGACGTAACGCTCAGTTTTGTGTGATTGTTTACTTAGCCTCTGACAAATATCAATCTTGGCAGGCAAATGGGAAAAAGACAGCGTCGGTGTGTTCAACTTAAAAACTGATCGTTTAACGTTTTTGCGATTTTTGTGGAAAAAAATACGGCACAAAACCTCAAAATTGGTCGACTCCTCGTCTGAAGGTTCTGCGGAGGAGGAAGATGTATTACGAAAAAATGAAAAATATGTGTTTTTGATACCCGCCCCGACCACTAAAACATCGGCTCTGCTTCGGCTTTGCAAACGTCGAACGGGCGACCGAATCCCACGCATCGGCTCAGCTGACCGAGAGCAGCAGTGGCGCTACGCGAGGTGGCCGCGAGCGCATGCTGATGCAGGTCACAAAAGAAAAAGCATCCAAGCTATCAGCCGACAACGTATTTTATTAATTAACATTAATTATTATTAAACGTACTTTCGGCAGGGATGAAGGAAAATAGTATACGACAAACGGCCAGAAATTTTGAATAACCCGAAAATCCAAGTTTTTGGACTTGGATCGTAATATACTATTTGTTTACAGTATGCTGGTATTATTAGTAATTCTAGAGCATACACTTCAATATGAAAATAATTAGTGGATGAGCCTATTGAAAAAGGAATTTAGGTAAAGCCCCTAGGTTTCTAGGCTCAATTCTCTAATATCTGTTTCAGATTGTATTTGAGTGGTTAAATTACCATATTTGCTTAATGCTCCGCGCCATCCATTCATTGGACTCGAATCTGTAAAAAGAAATATAGATATTTTATTAACCAAAAAAGGTCAGAGGTTTCTAGAAAATTATAAAGATTGAAAAGTGCAATTCACACTAGGAAATTATTTTTCCTCAAACAAAAAAAAAAGAAAATCTCTTAAAAAATGTAATACAGTTGGATGAATTATTGCACTCTCTCATCGATGCCAAATGTTAAACTCTAAATAGCTGTAGCAAAATAAAAAAATAAAATAGTCGGGCCGAAAATGTTTGGTGTCCCGTGTTATATTCAATTTTCTTATTCCAAGGTCGAATATTTGTGTAACATTTTAAACTAAAATGTTATATAATAACCAAGAAAGAGTGGATAAGCAAATTTAGCCTGGATAAGCAAATTTAGCGCTGGTCAGTCGGTCTTGTGAAAATCGATTTTATATAGTTGACGTTGAACGTTATTTCAAAGACCATCTTGATAATGTGAAAAAATTCTTTGCTTTTAATGTACATTCGTCATTCAATATACTTTTGAACACCCTGGATATTTTGGGAAATGTGTAAGAAAATATTTGGATTTGAAAGATAGAAATTTTGTAGGGCTTAGCGAGCCAGCCAGCACATGATTAGGGCCCGAAAAGATCTACTAGATGATCAGGAAAAAATCCTTTTTTCCAAAATTAATTTTTCATTTCCCACATTGGTAGTAAATATCCACCTAGAAACACTACCCGAATCGGGTAGTGAGGCAATGGACTTTCGAGTTCGAACTGCTAATCAATTTTTATTTTTTTAGTTTTTCTGATACTCTCAAACACCCTGGCTCGTTTTAGAAATCTACAAGAGCAATATTTTAATGAGAAACTTCAAAAAAATGTTTATCCTAACGGGCTAGCTAGCACCCGAATAGGGCTACAGAAGACCGTCTTGATTAGAGGATCTAGACAATGCCCTAACTGGACGCAAGTCTGCCCCGATAATCTTCTACATGGGTGTGGCTCATATTATCAGTGAAAATTGTTATCACTCAAATACCGTTTTATTTCCACAATATGAAAATTGTAGCATAAAAAGTATACAATATAATAATTCTGGTGTGTCTAATCACAGAAATACTGGATGTCCAAAATGTTGCAGGTAATAATTATTTATGTGTAAAGTAGGCTAGGGTACAGGATAAAGTCGATCAGGGTAATTGATAAGTGGTAAAGTATACCTGACTTCACCCTGGAGGGGAATCACAACGGCGAAGTGTTACTTGCTTACTTGGCATTTGAAGAAGCAGCAATAAAGAACAAATTGCACTCCAAAAAGATCATACTTGAAAATCATTAGCGAATTGATCGCCGAATTGTCGACTTAGCACACTTTATTCGCTAAATTAAATTTGACAGCAGCCACAGGGTTTAAAAGTCGCCATGGTCTTTGAAGTTAATAGGCGCGTTGAAAAAAAAAATACGTAAAGTTTCTGCTTGGGAATTTCCAAAGATATGGTTGTGACAGCGGAAACTTTTCGGTAGGTCTTTGAAACAAATCATTTTACGTTTAATTACAGGAATCTGTGCATTTCAATAGTTAATGAGCAAGTTTTGCGATGATGGGCAGGTACATATTTATTGAAAGTGGGGTGTTTTCCACAATGTGCTTGAACAAGATCACTTTAGCGACCGAGCACAATAGCACAATTGGTACAACGATAAAATGGTGAGGAGGTAGTTCATGCTGTGACAACAGTTAGCAAGATGTCTGCACGCTGAGGGCTAAGAAATAGTACCAATTACATGGAATGGTATTCAGATATTATTCTCTATTTTTAGAAGCTATTCAATTAAATATTAAAATGATTACAATTTTTTTATTGATTTAACTATTTAATTGAATAGACATCTAAGACTTTCCCACTCAACCTGAAATACCTCATTTGAAAGAATAAAATCGGTATTACCTTACGTATAAAACTAGGGACGTATTATACGTAGTAATAAACGCGTATAAACCGCGTATAATACCTAGAGTATTATACGGTTCCAACCCTGGTGGAGATATACCTTGTACGCAGGCACAAGGTATTATATACAGTTTACATAGATTTTCGTTATTGAGAAAGCCATTTGCTCCTTTATTTTTACACTCAAATGCCACATGCACACCTGGCATTTTGAAAATAGTGCTTCAAGCTACCACCTCAACGCTGCGCTATAGAGGACTGATAGAATTTGAATAGCAGACGGTACCACCGTTGGAACCGTCGTGTTGTGTATCTCTAAGAGTACTAGCGACTCTAGCGGCTGAAAGTTTCAGGCGCCGTCCCCATTAGAATGGAACAGAAAATTTGAAAATATAAATAGATTTTTCTCCAAATGCACCGTTCATTTGATCATAATTTGTAATAGGATTTCTCCAGAATTACATACTCTTTAATAGCATTTTCAACTGGTTATACTTTTCTAGTACTTAGTGTATAGCTTTTGCATCGATTCCGAATATTCTTTTTCGAATCGTAACCTAAAAAATCAAATTTCTGCACTGCGTTTATGAAAGTCGTCCATTTTTTTTGCTTCAGCTACACCACCTATATAAACACATACAGCAAAATAAATAGTTAATGGTCCTTAAAAAATCTGGTGTAGGCATTTGATTTTTTGTAGGTTAGATTTTCAAAAAGTAGATTCGAGTAATGGTTATGCATGCAACGTCATTGGGGGACCTGGAAAAGGGTTTGAGTGATGGGTGGGGTGTGGTCACAATTTTGACTCATCTTTTTAAATACGTAATCATAACGTCGCGTAACTTTATAGGCGCTCTGTAATTTTCATGGGCCAACCCCTAGGACACAATGAAAATTTACAAGTATTGACAATTACGGCTAACACGCTTGCATAGAAAAAGCCTCCACTGCGTAATTCTAAAATTTCAACATGTAGCTGGTCACGATGAACATGCGGCCTACGGTACCAAAAGGAACTCAAAAAATCTACAGCATGGAACAGACAGAGAAACAAAATTCCGGGTGTGTCAATAAATATTTCGATACGTCTGTTCGTAGACGACTGACTGAGGCCAGTGTTGCCAGAGTGAGGGTCTTTCAAGAACCGAGAAGTTCAATCACACACCCTCGAGTTGGCTGCTCCCCTCCACCGTCATATCCAAATGCAGTTGTTTATTCCGATTGGCGATATTAGACATGTTTAGAGCGTAAAATATTGGTTTGCCTATAAAATAGAATCAAACAAAAAGGAAGGAAACGATATCATTTGCAATATTCGTGACAAAGTGTTTAGGCGCAATTCAAATCTCAGGCAGCATTTGAAGAGATTTCATTAGGACACACTATTGGAGACTTGTTTGACGTTAGTAGATAAACGTTTATTTTTTAGCCTGCTGGCCTTAAAAAATTGACTTCCTTACACTTCCATTTTTTACAGAATTTACTTAAACCTAACCCTTGAAACTAACATCCTTCCACACCGTATTTCTAACGCCGCTCGCTCTTATCGCATTGCCTTCCTCGCTTCGCCTCGCCTCGCCGCGAAAAAAATGTTGTGCTTTTTTGTTTTTCAAAAATGGGTTGCAGTGCCAGTTTCACGTGAAGCTGACGCTACCACACCAAAAAAAATGGAAACTGTGAATCAAATTATTTATTAATGTAGAAATTTTGTACTAATCAAGTATTGCTGATTTGTGCTATGCTAAAAAATTGCAACATTTTCCTTATTGTTAAAAACATGTAGTAATGCCAGCTTCACGCGATGCTATAACTACCACAATAAAAAATTATTACCCACAGCAAATTATCTCTAATGTATGAATTTTGTAATAATTAATTGCTGCCGATATATGTCATGTAACAATTTCAACATTTTTATTATATTTAAACACATATAGTAGTGTCAGATGCACGTGGAGTTGTCGTTAACGCACAAAAATCGTCATTCATCATTATTTATTTTCTTTTCACGAGAAAAAACAAAAATTTGGTGAAACATTCATTTAGTGAATAACCTTGGGTATACTTGTTCTTCGAGCAAAACAACTTTTAGATTCAAACAAAAAATTTTATATTTTTAATACAAAACTGTTAGAAAAATTATTTTTTTCATATTCACACTTGTCGGAAATATCTGGAAAAATTTGTTTATAACCGTTGGAGAAAGAAAATTGTCTAAATAATTGGTTCAAATCTGTAAATTACAGAAAAACTGATTAAGCCATTCGATTCTGAATTCGACGGAAAATTCATTGAGACTCAGGCTTTTCCAAGAACACAAAAAAATGGCTCCAACTTTAATTTGGATTTCAAAATTCAATGTAATCAATAGTTTTCCGTTTTTTTCGTATGGTAGTTCCAGCACACTGAGAAAAAAAATCTTGCACTAAAGAAAATAGCCAATTTCTTACAAAATTTGAAATTTCAAATACAGAAATTATAAAACAAAAACTTTGTCTTTTACAGATTTTCTTTTAATTCGAATCATTTTTCAACTATGGCCCAATGAACAATAAATTGCAAAATGATCTTTGATCTGTCCCAGCTGCTATTTCGCAGTTGAGATTTTCTATTACAGGTATCTCAGGTGAAGCCTGTGCACTTTGCGGAAGCAGTATCCAATAAAACATGCCTGACATCAACGCTTCAAACAATGATGAGAAGCTTCTGGATGTCTGCAAAAGGTCCGAAAGTTTGATCCCACTTTACCAAAGTGTTCAGTCTTTAGCCTCTGTACCATGCTTTCCAGACTTATCTAGCTTACCAAGCCACAGAAATATCGATCAACAGCAATGCTTCTATAGCACGAAGAAAAAGGATGAATCTTTTAATTTCAGCTTCGCGAAACCAACTGAGATGGAGAAAGCTGCTATTAGAGATACTATGACAAGTGTGAGAAACAAGCAAACAAGAAGAACAAGCGAAGTCATAAACACTACTTTTGACCATCTATATTCGTCCACCTCATCGAAATCGCAATAGAAATTAAGTATAAAATATAGTTGATCAATCTAGTAGTGGATGAGGCCTAGATAAATTTGCTTGGATCTTGCGTAGGGTTCACGCTTGTTAAGTTTTTGGAAACTGGACACTGTGATTGTAATATGTCATTAGGATAGTTTCGAATAATATTCTTGAAAATCCAGAAAAGATTTGGTGTATAATTTAATTCTTATAGAAGTGCGAAAAAGAATCTCAGTATATATATTTATACATTATATAGATACTTTAAAAACAATATTTTGTACTCTTCGATTATTTTCAGTGATGAATTCATATTTTATTTATGAATGAAGTAAGTTCTAATAAATTTCAGACTTTTAAAATTTGTATTCTGATGATTTGCCAATATAAGAACAAAAAGCCAAGAACAGTAAGTCCAGTGCCTTTCCTAAATTTCTTATTATAACAAAATAATTCTCAATATCAGCGCGATGAAAGTCTGGTTTGGTTTTTCATATTTAAACCCGATATCTATGCTTTTCTACTCATAATGGTTACAGCGTTAATAATCATTTATGGAGCGTCGTGTTTTTAGAGCCTAATTTGTTTCGTCATAATCTTAAAATAGCCTAAAAAAGTAATAATTGTTTTCGTAAAATTAAATAACTCCTTTCACATGGTGCACGACAGCATGCACTGCACATTCGAATTGCGCGCGCGGTTGGTTGTGACGGTGAAGGGGAGCAGCCAACTCGAGGATAAGTCGACGCACGGAGTAATAAAAATGAGACCGATCATGCTGTAGGAACAACCCTCAGTGTTGACAGCAATAACTGCACCTTTAATGCTAGGTTCACCCGTGAGCATGCGATCCAACTATCTTTTTTGCTCCCGCGAGAAAAAGAGATAGGGGAGCGCAGTGCACATGAGTCACTGGTTCAGAGGGCTGGCAATACACGCGTGAGGTTGGTAATAAAGGTGCAGTTTCTGCAGTCAAAACGTATGTTTGGAGATCGGTCTCCTTATTATTACTACATGCGTCGATGCAGCAATAACGTGACGCGCGCGCAGCTGTTGCAAACTGTATTTGGTCAAAGAGAGGTAATGTCAATTTTCAGTACCAAATAAACTTGAATGTCAAAAAATTTCAATAGTTGGGAACAGGTGCGCGCGCATCACATCGATGCTGCATTGAAGTTGCGTCGACTTTAAAAGTCCTGTTCCTGGAGAGACCTTGAGGCGACGCAATGTTCCAGCGCATTGCAGCAGGCGGAACGAATTTCACCCAGACAACTTTGAAAATTTGCCGGGCATTTTGAAAGTGAGGAATCGGGTTAAATTATAAAATAAAACAGTTTAAAAAATGTTCAGTTGTATACTTTGTATTGATTTACTATAAAACTATCATGCACATCCAAAAAATTTTCAGATATAATTAAAATAATTCGTTCCGGTCTGTTCCGACATTTTTTGATATCCTGAAAACTTCCCGACAGTATAGAAATTACCCGAAAACGGGGAAGTTTCCAGGTCATTGGCAACACAGCTGATGAAACTTTTACACCTTCTGTCAATTTGTCGAATAAGGGACCCCTAACGGAAGCCTAGACAATTTCTAGATAAAATTGTCGAGGAGCACATATTCTAGAATTGACCCCTTTCTAGATGATACTAGCTAGACTCAGAAGGGTCGCAGGTAAAACTTATTAGACACCACTAGATAAACTCTAGAAGAAACCTAGACAAGGCGACCGCCATAAAATTGCCCTAGGCTTTTTCTAGAGAAGCTGAGTCTAAAAAGTATCTAAAAATAATCTAGATTTCCAGGAGGGACAGATCACGCTGTAGAAACTGCCTCAGTGGAGCACGGGTGCAGATATATATAGCGTGCGGAGTAATTATTCCTGTGTATTTTTTGGCAAAAACACATGTCCACATAACCCAAAAATACACAGGAGTAACTACAGCGCATGCCAGGAATATCCGCGTCAGCATACCAGTGAAGTGCTTCGAGGTTTGACAGAGGTATGAAAAGGCCATAAAATACCTGACTCGGTCGTTTGAAGCCCATACACCAAAATAGTGGCTCATGCGCATTGCAGTCTACTTTCACTTTTTATCCCCTGAAAATTGTGTTAGTGAGAGAATATGCCTTTTTTAAACTAGATTGCGACCATCTTTGAGCATGGGAAATTTAACATGTGTCCTCGGAAATTTCAGTAACTTTAACATGTAAGTGCTCACAAATTCTAGGGTCCCTAAAATAAATATAAAAATCTCTATGGTGATGAATGAATATATATATATATATATATATATATATATATATAATTTGAAAAAAGAGTTAAAAAACCACCTCAGGGTCCCACTGAGAGCAACTACCATCTAAAAAATGTCAAGAGCCCCCAGTAGAACCGCGGTGAATCACACCTATGGCCACGTATCACAACCGTGAGATGGGTGATCACAGGGCACGACGAAATCACAACGAAAGGCCGGCGAAACCCTTGTGTGTCTTGCGGACACGAAGCGACCCAAGGATGACAGCTTTCTGCGTCCATCTCGCAAGTGCCATGGCATATTTTTGGCACGCGGGCATGGCTTTGAGGTTATGAACCAGTGATAGTTCCGCACCTCCGAGAGCACCTATCACAAGGACAATTACTGGCACCGAATATTTTTGGTACAGTCGTTGCAGATCTCTTTTAAGGTCTTGATACCTCTCCTCTTTTTCTTTCTCCTTTGCAGTGATGTTGTATTTGGACGGAGCCGAGAATTCGATAACGAATATAGTTCGTTTCTATAAGTCTTGGAGAACAATGTCAGGTCTTGAGTGGGCAACGGAGACCGCTGCCCGAAAATCATAGTTCCCGAAAATTTGGCACTTCTCGTTTCGGACAATTGACTCTATCTCCCTTGGAGCGTTCGGCAGGGCAGTTCGTTCCTGCGTGGGTCAGGCACCCTGATAGTATGTGTTCTAGGTACTCAGCATGTGCATGACACGCTCTGCACCTATCACTGGGAACTGCTTGACATAAAATGCGGTCACGGTATGCTAAGGTGGAAATGACACCGTCCTGGCATGCGAAAATAAAACCCTCTGTACCTGAATTAAGCCATGATGATTGGATGAAAGCAAAATTATGCTCCTTCGACAAGGACTGTTTTTCTACATTTCTGTGAAAGTTTCCGTGCATTTTCTTGAGGAGTAGCTGTTGGTGAAATTTTCCAACCTCTGCTTTCTTTACTTCGGCTTTTAGAAGTGAAGGATCTAGATGGAGTAATGCACTTTCCTCACTTTTGATGTTAAAATTCAAGCCAAGGTTCTCGGCCGCTTGCTCGGCAGCTGTGTAAAGGAACGCTCCTTCGCCAATCATCTCGTGGTTCTTGACCATCTGTAGGAGAGGATTTCTGCCATTCGCAACGATGTAAGCTGTACTTAGAACAATTCGGTTATGAAGACACTGGAGATTCAGAAGTCCGCGTCCGCCCTGATGGCGTGAAATGTATAATCGCGTAACTGACGAATTGATATGCAAGCTTTTATGCATCAAATCAAGGGCCTTAAGCTTGTTCTTCGGCCATTGAAACACCCCAAACGAGTAGAGCAGAACCGGGCCGGCGAGCATGTTAGTCGCAGATACATTGTTTAACGCCAACTGATTGGAAGACCAAATCTGTCGAAGAAGATGCTTGTATCTGCTTCGGAGAAACTCCTTTACTGATTTTACGTCGTAAATGCACTTATATCCACAAGCTCAGGGTCCTTGGGAACGCCAGTAATCTTTTCTTTCTTCAGATTAATTTTGGCACACTTGTCCAAACCAAAGTCCATCCTAATTTCTCCTGTGTAGTTCCTGACGATATTTATAGCAATTTGAGGTTTGCTTTTACCCGAGGCATAGATCTTCAGGTCATCCATATAAAATACATGTGTGACCTTAAGCTCGCGCTGATTAGTGTCGCCACAGAAGTATTCAGGAGAATTTTGTAGTGCGATAAGTAGAGGCAGAAGTGTGATGCAAAAAAGCCAAGGGCTCATGGTATCACCTTCAAAGACGCCCCTCTAGAAGGTGACGTTGTTCGTTGTGAGACGATAATTTCTAGATGAGATAGTAAATCCAGTTTTCCAAAGAGGTATCAATCTCTCTATGCATCTCACTATGTGTGGATGTACCTTCAAGCTTTCCAACAGACAGATGATAAGTCTATGAGAGGTTGAATCGAAAGCTTTCCGGTAGTCAATCCAGGCCATTGACAGAATGCGCTGATGAGCTGCAGCGTCTTCACAGACACACCTGTCAATTAGCAGGTTCTCTCGACAGCCTGCCACACGTCTTTTAAAGCCACGTTGTTCGTACATCTCTCGCCATACAGGCTCAACTCGTCGAACAATCCTATTGTGTAGGACAGCTGTAAAGATCTCATACAGTGTTTTCAAACAAGTTATTAGCCTTTCATTCTCTGGGTTGGACTAATTGCCTCTTTTCATGTACACCTCTCTCCAAAAAGTCTCTACCTCCTTGGGCTTGGGTCGATTTTTTACAGAAACAGGGAGGTCGCTGAAGAGGCGCGATGGGTCAGCGAGGAACTGTTGATTCTCCCTGATCCATCTCTCCCTCTTCTGTATTCTCCTTCTTGCGTCAAATAACAGCCGTATTGAGTCAACAATATGCTACTTGATTGTCAGCAGCTTTGACTTGATCAGTGTGTGATTCAAGATCCTTAGTTCTTGGGCGAACATTAAATACGGGACGCATTCTGTCTTGCCCTTCCAATATTTTTGTTCAGTTGA
This sequence comes from Andricus curvator, assembly GCA_932195095.1. Lineage (NCBI taxonomy): Eukaryota > Metazoa > Arthropoda > Insecta > Hymenoptera > Cynipidae > Andricus > Andricus curvator. The sequence continues at coordinate 179,467 of CAKNYM010051565.1, forward strand.
TGCAAGCGTCTTTTGGTCTTTTGTTCCATCGTCGGTTTTAGCCTTCGATTTGAAGCAGCCAAAGCTCTCAAAGCATCATGAACTGGGCAATTGGTGGTCCAGGGGTCGGACTCTTGCGAGATATATTCACGAAGGCCGACTTTACCCAGAAATAATGATTACCTGCAACATTGGTTACCCCCAGTTTTTTCTGTGATGTGAAAAAGAAAAATTTCTCAAGACATTTTCAACAGTAAATAAATCTTTTCTTATCAATGAAAGGCAAGTTTGTGGCAAAACCCAATTATAACCTCTTGATTCCGGAAATACATACAGTGCCGTTACAAGACTTTTCCATCTGTTTCCACTAAAACTGTTTTTTCATCATTGCTCTTTATGACACGTATTTAATAACAGAAATTATATTTCGGTACTATTCTTCCAAACAAAAAACTCTTGAGGGCATGTGACACTTATACGATTCCTACGTAACCGACATTTTTTGTTTGATTCTACCAATTCCAATCAGTATGAGATATCGAGCTGAAAGTTTGAGAAAATAAACAAAAAAGACTGAGAAATGTCCATGTACGTGCCTCATCCCTTTTCTTCATTTTTCCAACATTTCAAATCAATATCTCATTTCATATGAAATTCGTATGATCCAAAAAAAATTTCGGTACAGTAGGAATGAGATAAGTGTCGCATGCCCTTAAGGGACCGTACTTAAATTACGTAACAGTTCAAGACGGGCGGAGGGGTACAGCGATTTTTTACGATTTTTCAAAGAAGGTGAGCTGGGGGGGGGGTCTTTCATTAATTTATGTAATTTTTAAGAATTCATAAATGAAACAAATAACTTGAAATAATTGTACAGGAATTTATTATGAATTTAACGTTACGCGCCAAAAAACCTGGTGAGTTAAAAATGAACTTAGCCAACAACAATTTTTAAAAAAGTCAGGGAATTTTATTAGTCAGCGAAAAGTCAGGGATTAAAAAAAACATCTTGTAAAATTCAGGAAATTTCTACAACTTTAAATAACCTTCTAAAAGATTCTAGGCTATAAAAGTTACAAGTTCAAGATTCTGTTTTGTGAATGTTAATATGTTCAAGGAAAATGATAAATTGGTCAGGGAAAAATTAGGGGATTTTCAGAATAAATTTTGACCCCCACTTTCGGTCGGATGTCCAAATTTTGAGACCCTCTGAACCCGAAAAACAGGTTTTTAGGAATGTGTCTGTATGAATACATGTATGTTTATTTATGTGTATTTATGTATGTATGTATTTGGACAATTTATAAATTTATCTCCATGCTGCTTATTTAGATATTGCAAAATGAAGCACAAAAATTTTATTTTTCATGATTACTTCAATATTTGCCAATTGTTATCAAACGTTTTATTGCCAACTTGTGCCGCTTTTCGATAAATTTAATTTGTTTATTTCCAATATTATTTTTTGCGATTTAAACTAAAAGTACACATCCTAGCGTAAGGTGATTTTAAGCAAATTTGCAGATATAATTTAATCGAAAAATTTTGTGAAATGAAGTGTTACTGTAGCTTGTGTCCTTTTTCCAAAAAGTTGATTGTTTAATTTTCAATAAATTTTTATTACAAGAGTTTATAATAAATTTTAGATATTTTTTGGTTGAACAACTTTTAAAGTTTTATTTTTTTCGTCTCTTGTATCGTTTTTCCGGAAATTTAATTTTTGTTCAATCTTTTTTTTACGATTGAAAGAAAATCTACTAGTTCTACCTACAAATTATCAATAACAAATTTGTGGATTCTTTTCGGGTGAAGAACTTTTGTCTATTAATTTTTGTTCATAGCTTGTGTCGTTGGTCCACAAATTTAATTTTTTTATTATTAATGTTGTTTTTGACGAATAAAAAAAACTACGCATCCTACCAAGAAATTATCAATAAAAAATTTGTAGCTCCTTTTCGGATGAACAACTTATGTCTCATTATTTTTTTGCAGCTTGTGTCGTTTGTCCGGAAATTAATTTTTTTTTTATTTTTACGTTTTTTACAGATGAAACAAAAAATACGTGTCCTATAAAAAAGTGATTCATAACAAATTTGTAGATCTCTTCTTGGTGCACAATTTTTTTCGATTTTCCGGAAAACTTCAAAAAGTTGTTATAATCATGTTATAGGGCCTTCAAAAAGCGGCGTTTTTCTTCTCAACAAAAACAATGATTTTTCAACAAAATAGCTAAATTTTCAACTAAAAGAGATGAATTCTGAACGAAAAATGTATTAGTTCATACTTCAACCAAACCCGATTTTTATTTGAAGTAAAATACAGATTTTCAAGCAAATAGTTGAAGTATCAATTAAAAATGATAAATTTTTAACGAAAAATGGAATAGTAACATTTTCAATTAAAAAATTAATAGTTTACCATAATTTGTATTTCTATTTCTAATCAAAAACAGTTGAAGTCGACCAAGAAAGACGAATTTTCAAGAAAGCAGTTTATTATTCAACCACATAGAATACCTTTTTTAGAAAAATTGTTCTATTTCCAACAAAGTAGATTAATTGTCGACCAAATAGTGGAATTTTTAACCCAAAACATGAATTTTTAACCAAGAAGATTAATTTTCTACAGAAAAATACAGATTTTCAAGGAAATAGTTGAAGTATCAATTAAAAGTGATAAATTTTTAACCAAAAATGAAATAGTAACATTTTCAATTTAAAAAATTAATAGCTTATCGCAAAAAAAATCAACAAAGTAGTTCAATTTTCAACCAAATAGATGAATTTTTAATTAAAATGTGGCATCTCCAGCCAAAAAATAAGTTTTTAACAAAGTAGTTCAAGTTTCAACCAAGTAGTTGAATTTTCAAGCAAGAATCTTAATTTTTTACCGAAAAAAAAGAAACTTCAACAAAATGAATGCATCTTCAACTAAGAAAGAAAAATTTCCGACAAAAATGAAATAGTTAAATTTTCAGTTGAAAAAAAGTAATGTTCTACCAAAAAACAAATTTTCAAGAAAATAGTAAAATTTTCAACGAAAACATTTTTTAATAAAATCAAGAATCTTCTACCAGAAAAATGAATTTGAGAAATGTAGTGGTTCTACTTTCAAGCAAGTAGTTGAATTGTCAACCAAGAAGATTAATTTTCTACACAAAATTTTTTTAACAAAATACTTGAGTTTTCAAACAAATATTTTAATTTTCAACAAAGAAAAAAATCTCAACGAAAAAGATGAATTTTCAAGTAAAAAAGATAAGTATATGATAAAAGTGTATACAATTGAATTTTGTATAGTAGAATATTATAATATCAATTATTATTATATTAATTATTATAATAATTACAGTTATTGCATAATTTGAAGTGATAAGAAATAACGAAAATTAAAAGTAGGCCATACAAAATAATGTCACCTTCGTTTTCTAAAAATATGATGTTGTTATCTGAAATCTGGAAATTTGTCATTGAAAATGTGTGTTGGTCGAAACTGAATTACCTTGCATCAAGAGAATATGGAACAAACGGTTTCCGTTTAAATATTTTTGTTAATGGATTAAATAAATAATCACATATAAGATAATACATTAAATAAATAATATTTGCATTAAATGAATGTAATATTTATTATTTTTTGTTTTATAATATAACCGTTTTTTAATTTTTCATATTCGAGAATTGTATAATTCGGAAATTTTCCTGTGTCCGCAATTTTATTTACGGAAATATTATATTTCGAATATCTTCTTTTTGTAGAGTTTTATTAATTTCATGAATTCATTATTGATATTGTGGGACAGCAAATTGCCGAATTAGAAGATATTCGACACTCAAAAGTTCCTGAAAATAGAAAATTTCCGAATTTAAATAATGAAAAAAATTGTTTTTTAATTAATATCATTGATTTAAAATACAGTATTTAAATGTTTTCGTCAAAAATTTGATTCAAACAAATTTTTTTGGATTTAAAAAAATACATTTTAATGTACTACAGGAATCTTTGAACTAAGGAGAATGTGTATTTTGTAATTCAATATTTTTTCATATCACCCGTTATATTATTAATGTTTATATATTTCTCATATTTCTTTATTTTTCATTTTGTTCTAAACCCGATAATATTTTCAAGCAATTTTTTCGTTCCATGAAATTTACAACTTATTTTTCAATAAATAAGTTATACATTCTATGGAAAAAATCATTTGTTCAGCCTCTAATTAGTATTCTTTGTTAAATCAAAATAACATGACTATATGAAAATAGGCCACATTACCTTCAAAATCATGACGTATTTACAAAACTTTACAAGCTTCTGAATGGAAAAACAAGTATCACTTATAAATTTAATCTCTGTAGCCTTACTTTATTCACATTAAAAATAATCAATTTTATATGTGTTGGACTCAATAGCCTTCTTGCAATCAGAGAGTTAAAACTCAAATAATATTCTCAAAAACTTTTATTCTTCAAGGTAATTGATTTATACAAAAATACAACTTAACTTAATCAAGATAATTATTTCGAGACGTTCGAGTTTAAATAATATTAAGTTTGTTTGTTTTTAAGATTATATACATATAATTTTCCTAAGTTTCTTGAGAAAATTTGAAAATTTGAAAACTCTAATTTTTTGGACTTGATACCCACGGAGACTTTTGATCTACACATCGAGAACTACCAGGAAACAAAGTTTCAGAATTATTAGCTGAGAGCTATTTCCCACAAGGATTCCGTGGGGTCTTTCATCATGAATTACATTTTTTGGGATTTTCTTTTCAAAAAGGAACAAGAATTTAAAAGTAAATCTGAAAGAACTCCTTCAAGTTCCTGCATGAATTTTAACATTTCACTAATTTATGTTAAAAGTAATACAAATGATAAAATCAAAAAATAACACAGTACGAATAGTAGAAAAGTATACATAGATGTTGTTTTTAATTAAAGGAATCAGTTCGATGAATTAGTTTCATGAAAACTTTTTTTTTATGAGAAAAATCAATTTGTATTTTAGAGAAATGAAAAAACATTTAGCGTGCCTGTGATATAATTTATTATTTTTATTTTTATTTTGAGCCCAAAAACCTCCCTCTAACGGTGGATAATGTTTTTCGCGGTGAAATAATCGTAATTATTACTTTGTAGGGCTTCATAGCCCCGGGCAGAAACCCTTATACTTATAGTGTCGGTAGAGTGTTCGTCCGTCCATCGCAATTTTTTTCCTAGGAGGAGAAGTGAGGGGAAATGAGTGGTGTGAAGGAGTAGGGAAAGTACAAGAAGTAGGGTAAGTGAGGGGTGGGCTAGTTGGCTAGTGTTTGAGTAGAAGTGTGGAAGTGATTGCTGGTAAAAGAAAGTAAAGGAAGGATGATGTTAGGTATAGAAGTGATGAGAGGGGGAAGTACTGGGGAAAGAAGTTGAGGAAGGGAGGGGAAACGATGAATGAAATGAGAGATGAAGAAGTAGAGGTACGTAGGGTGAGTAGCGGTGGGAAGGTATGGAAGGCGGATGTTTGAACGACCTAATTAACGTCGCAATAGGTTTCGTTTGTCATTCATCTATTCTTTTATCAAATAATTATTGTTTAAACTATGTTTATTTGCTTGGAAGATTAGTTTTTCTTCCATAATTGACTATTTCCGCAAAGAAAATTCCAGGTATGCTTTTTCTGGACCACCCTAATGTATTTTCCATTAGAAAGAAAATACATTTTTTTAGAAGCGTTAATATTGGGTGTAATGAGTTACACTAGAGTCCCACTATAAGGGTTCCCGAGATAAGGGACATGGCGGTCCAAGGGGACGAGAGAGAGGCTTTTGTAAGGTCAACGGAGTTGCGATGTTTACGGTTCGGCGCTACCAAAAGCCACAAGAAAGAAAGAGAAGAAGAACGGTTTGTTTGAGTCCCGAGATAGTGCGAAGCGATAGAGGGTACCCTCGAAACCGCTACTGTAGCGGGACTCTAGTGTAATACTAAACATGTCCGAAAAAAAACCCATAAGTGAAAAATTTAGTTTTGCGAGTTTTTGGCTCTAATTATTATTTTGTTGAGGTTTCTTTTAGTACAAGTTGTTTGTAATACATAAAATATTACTTTTGGTGGAAAATTAGATGTTTAAAAAAATGCCTAAACAAGCTTATATTCTTTATAGCACTTTTCTCTTAGAATAGAGTTAGAAACTCCCGGTTTTTTCTAAATTTTTTAATTCAATTTGAAAAGAAATGTAGAATTGACCAAAAAATAAAATTTCAAACATAAATTTCACGTGAAGTTCTGATCCGAAAAATCTAATACTTTTTTTTCGGGTATTTTTGGACACGTACTATTAAAAAAAAAATTGCCAGTTAAATCATTGATTTGGTCGTGCAGCCGATTGAAAAATACCATCAGAATAACCCATACATATACGATATTTTAATATATGATTGCTTTAGTGTTATATTATATTTTACTTACGAACAGAATGGAACCATGTCAGAGAGATGAAGGGCAGTGTGAAAATAGAGAACCTCATTTTTTGATGCTACTGATAACGTGCTGAGTTTTTTGCCTGTATATATACCAGTCATTATCTTGTTATTGACAAAAAGGATTATCTACATTCAGGCGGTGGGGAGGTCTTGAGAAAGAAAATTGTTGCCCAATGCAACGTTTCCTGCTCTGCAATAACCAGATTCATTTATTTCTCTTGAATACGTTATCTGCGTTAATTTGAAAATCTATTTATTGAGTTTCTCGAATTTTAAAGCGTGAAGTTATTGCAATAACTTCAGGAAAAATACGGTCATTATAAATCTTTGACAAAAAGTTATAAAATATGAACTATGGATTTTTTGAAAAAAAAAACTTTTCTTATCCCCGTATTTTTTCAAAATTATTTTTAGCTAACATTTTGAAACTTTGCTCAAAATCATACTTGGATTTAAGCATTTAATTGCAGTATGTTGGCAAGGGCCCTCGCAAGCAATTAGATTATTCTCAATTTTCAGGGCTCTAAGGTTAAACATTCGGGATTACTGACAAATTCCGAAAATTAAAATTCCACACAGTAGAATTCACGAATTGGAAAATATTAGCATAATAAAATTCCCGAATAATGAAATTTCCGATAAATAAAATTCCTGAATTTGAAAATTCCCAAATAATACAATTCTCAAATGATAAAATTTCCGATTAATGAAATTCCTGAATTGGAAAATTCTTGAATAATAAAATTTCTAAATAATGAAATTCCTGCATAATCAATTTCCAAATTGGAAAATTCCCAATTAATATTGTGAAATTCCCGAACAGTTTGTAATATTACCGAATTTTAAAATTCTTGAATAATAAAATTCCCAACAGTTTATAATATTATCGAATTTGAAGATTCCCGACAGTAAATTGCCAAATATTCGAATTCGAAAATTCCCGAATTTAAACAATTAAAAAATTTTTTTTATAAATATTATTCATTTATTGAAAATATAATAATGAAATATTTTGATTTAAAAGAATATTTCAAATGTTTAAAGTTTCTAAAATTATTTTCTGAATTTAAAATAGTAATAACAGAAAAAAAAAATTTCCTGGATGAAAATTTTCTTCAGTTATTGTTACTTCAAATTCAAACAATAATTTTAGAAACTTTAAACATTAAAAATAATTTGTTTGATAAAAATATTTGACTACTGTATTTTAATTAAGTAAGTAATATTATGAACTGTTGATATTTTATTTCCCGAGAATGTTTAAATGCAGGAATTTTATTATTTGAGAATTTTATAATTCAGGCATTTCATTATCCAGGAATTTTTCAATTCAGAAATTTTATTATTCGGTAACTTGACAGTGTCGAATTTTATTTTTCGGGATTTTTTAATCTTCCCAAACATTCAATACAGGAAGATTTGAATGTGAAAGTTGATATTGAAGAATATTTTTTGTCACACAATGAAAGTAATTAAATGAATGACATTTAAGTATTTTGATTGAAGATCCCCCCCCCCAAAAAAAATAATAATCTGACAAGGAAAGATCATTATTTGCGGAACACCATAAAAGCTCAAAAAATTTCAGTACTGTTTGATGTCCAACGGAAAAAACTTTTGAAATTTTCTATAGGGACTATTTTGACGCATACGTGTATAGTAAAATAACCTCTAAGGCAAATGTCACCTAATACGTTTCTTTGTTGTGTAGTAGCCATCTGCTTATAAAAATGCAAAAAATTGAGTTTGAAACTTAATTATTAGATAATACTACATATTTTTGTAAAAAATTTAACTACATTGTCCGGATGTGTGTGTGGATGTGTGTGTGGATGTGAGTGTGGATGTCACACTTTTTTGTGAACACGATAACTTGAAAACAGTTGCAGATAAATCGATGAAACTCGGAGGGCTTATTTTCACCACTAATATCTTGAAACTCACCAAAGGATTTCTAAAAATATTTATTTAATTTTTTTTTAGCACTCAATAATATTTTAAAAATCGTTTTTTTATAGTAAAACTTTTTTCTTCCACATAATTCAAAGTTGATGCAACAATATAAAAGATTCTTTGATTCTAGAAGAATCGAGTGATCTATAACATTAATACACTTTATTGAAGATTAAGGAAGTCATGCTCATTTATAATATTTGAATCATCTGTTTCAAACAGAAGAACTTTTTCCATCAACATAATTCAAAGTTGACGCATGAATAGAAAAGACTTTTTGATCATAATTTTTGAAATAGAAGAATTCTGACAATTTTTGTAAAGAAATCATAAAGCTGGGAAAGGGATAGTGTGCCACAGAACTTTTCCCATCCCTTTTCCAGCTCGAAAAATTATCATTTCGAATACAAAATTCGATTTGTCTGATTTGTCTTTGTATTTAAATAATTTTTTGTATGAGTTTGTAATTTTGTATTTTTTGTAAATTTCTATTTTTAAATTGATCAAAATGAGGACTTTGGTTTGTCTATTATTGAAAAAAATAATTAATGATTCCTCTATGAGGAAGCAAATACATTTGCTGGCGCGAAGCAAAGTGCTCGTGAAATGAGCACAATATAATTATAAATACAAATAAAGTGGAAACACTTGAAATCGAATTCACAGCTATTTTAATTATATTGGGCTGTAATATTGACAAATTTTTCTTAAAAATCTTCTACATTCTTCTCCGTATTTTGAGGAAATCATTTCAAATGTTTCAAAATATTTTTCAATACTTTCTTATAATTAATTTTTCAAAATGAAAAATAAATTTAAATTTTCCCTGGAATATCACAAAAAATATCTTATTGTCTTAAAAATTTTCAAAATCCTCCCAAATTTTCAAATTTTATTTCGAAATCATAAAAAATCTGGATTTTATTTGAAATTCCTTGAAATCTTTTTGAATTTTGAATTATTTTTTAATCATTTTAAAAATTCTAAAACTTTGAAAGATATTTTGAAATAATTCAAAAACTCCACGAAAATTCAAAAAAATTCTCTTAAAATATTCCAAATTCTTTTTCCTCATCTCCTTGTAAATGTGAAAAAGTTGACAAATAATAGTGTGATAGCAAAATGTAAAGAAAAGAAATATTTACCAATACTAACAAAAAATACAGCTAAAATGGTCTATCTTATAAACCGAAAGTCATCTTCAAGCAGTATACAACTGATCAGGAAGTCAACAACGATGAGTGCGAGGTTTTAAAAAATTCCGCTTCACCTATTTTTTTTGTTTAGATGGGATGACTATGATAAATGCTTAGAAACCGGAAGGAAGCGAGAAATGTTTTTTTTTTTCAAAAATTTATTTATTTCCTCAAAAGATTGTGCGTGGTCTAAAAGAAATCGTGATTTTGTAATTTCTCTACTTTTCACATTAAGTCCTGCAATATTATTGTATTATTTATTCCAATGCTTATGTTTGAAATCATTTTTTTGTTAGTATCAACTATTCACCATTATTAACACTTTAAAATTTTTGTTAACGTTAACCTTACAACTATAATTATATAGTTCAATTTAATAAATTATAACTATTAACAGTTTTGTTAAGAATTTATCTTTTTGTTGAAAATTCAACTAGTTTGGTTAAAAATTCAACGCTTCTGATCCAAAAACAAAAAGTGCGCATTTTTTTGGAAACTTCACAAAATAAGGCATTATCCCAACAGAAATTTGAATTTTTGTTCCTTTTTCGACCACATTAGTGTACCTGACTATCTTTCTAATTGTTAAATATACCTATTTTCTAGGAATTAATTTAAAAATTACAAAACAAAAGCTTTCTTCTCGGTTCGAATCATAGTTTCAAAGTTATAATTACTTTTTGAATGTCTCTGATTCTTATGTCATTCCGGTAACAAAACAGTTTTTAATTCATTTTATAGCTTAAAAGTTCGATATGCACATATAAAATAGAAGATTATTGAATATGCTTCAAGATGCGAAAAGCTAATTACACTCGAAGTGTCTTTTTTTATCCAAAATTACCATTCCCATTATTTTTACATTTTCATCTCAATGGGAAGGTATTGGTTTTATGTGAAAAATGACTTTCGCGTCTGTCTGTTCGTATGTCGATCGAGTTCGTGAACCAGCTATTTTGAATGGAAATTCAAGAAGTTGAAGCATTTTCAAAATTTTTAGACTATTTTCTTCAAGATTTAAAAATTCTATGAACGGCTATCCGTAGCACTCGGAAACTCGAACAATTTATGTTGGCTATTTTTTTTGTAAGAACAAAATTATCAGAGTTATAGCATTCTCAAAATAAAATAAAAAAACGAAAATGAACATTTTAAGCAAAACAACGCACGAGTTGAGAAAATTCAAGTGAAGAAAAACGTTGCTTTTTAGAAGTCCTACAATATTTTCACACTATTGTAATAATACAATGTGAAAAAGATATTTTTATAATCAGGCACGAGGGGAATGAGTATAAACTTGAGCGCTTGAAGAAGTACATTTAAGTTTTTAGACTTTTTTGCTCGCTGAATCGAAGTTGGTAAAATTTAACCAAGTACGTTCGAGTGAAATTTTACAGATTCGATTGGCGAAAAGTAAACCCCCTTAAATATTAGTAGAACATTACAAATTCGAGTAGTCGAGATATTTGCTAATTCAGTATACTGGACAGCAACTAATTGCTTCATGCAAATAAATAAATGTACTTTGGACTGTATATGATAATTAGAAAGAGGTTATAAAAATGGAAAACGTGAAAAATAAAAATAGAAATGAAATTGATTTAAAAATGATTTGATTGCTTGAACAAGGTGAAGAAAAAGAAATTTTTTTTACAATCTTAAAATGACCGCAAATCAATGGGCTCAAAAATACACATCCAGTGCAACCTTTGTAAAAATTATTTGTATTAAATAAGGATGAAATTGAGCTTCTCAAGAAGTTTCTTTTTATTTTAGAGCATTCTTTTTACCGCCAAAGATACTTTATTGATTTTCTAAGTCATAATTTGTGAAACTTAACTAATTACTAGTGAAATTTTATAGATTTGATTAGCGAAAACTGGGCAAAAAAGATTAGTAAGAAATTACTAATTCGATTAATCAAAATATTTCATAATACAATAGTGAAACACAACTATTTGCCTAGTAAAAATAGATAAACTGATTCAGGACTGTATATAGTAATTTGAAAAATCAATGAAAATAAAAGATGTGAAAAATAAAAAAATTCATTGAAACGACGCAATGGTGCAACATTTTTAACTTTATTGAAACAACAAAAATCCCTATTCTGAAATTAAATGTTACCTAGCCTGTTTCCATTTTTAAAATATTGAGTTCTAATTGTTTGCACAAAGTTAAAAAAATGAGAAATTTCTTTAATTACGATTGGTCCAAACTAAATCGATATCAGGATGAAATATATTTTTTGTTTCAAAAGGGTATTTCAGATGTAGCAGTGATGATGAAACATCTCTGTATATGGTATGCCAGTGTCAGTTCCTAACATAAGCCTTCCTATCTCTCTAAATCTAAATTAGTGAAATTACAGTAATTACTAGCGAAATGATTGAAGCAAAGTGAGCTATTGAAGATTAGTAAAAAATTAATAATTAAATTATTATAAATATTTGCTAAATCGATAGTGAAAAAATTCTAATTTCTTAATGAAAGTATATAAATTTATTAAGGGAAGTGGGCAACCCTGAATATTAATACATTGAAGGTTATAGAAATGGAAAACGTGTCAAATAGGGGAGTTTAATCAAAATAACACGATCATGTAACATTTTCAACTTTCTTGAAACAAGTTATTACAAATCTTGTCGGTAATTTTGGATTCAAATAGAGGAGAGATTTACTTAATTGCTGAATAACATAAAAGAATGAAATTTAATTCAAGCCTTGGCAGCGATAACATTGGCCTATGGCGTGGGCGGTGATTCTTCATTATTTCAACCTCTTGATCTTTATTTGACTCTGTAAGAAAAAAGATGAGGTTTATCATTTTAAATATAAGAAAATGTCTCAGTTTGAACAACTCAATAGCGTAGTCTATATTAGTAGTGCGAAATATATTGTACATACATTAGGGTGGTCCAAAAAAACAAAAGTTATACATTTCTTTGACACCCCTCCCCCCACCATATTCTGAGGTTTACGAAAGAAAAGAAAATCTATATTTTTGGTTTTTAGTTTTTAATATAAACAGGTGCCGCCTAACCCTAGAAGTTTCCAATAAGAATAACATGGGGAAAAACACGTTTTTGCAAATTCCGTCCAAAACATGAAGATGTATGATGAAGGATAGGCTATACTTTCATGATCTGAAGAAATTTTTTTTAAAGAATGCGAATCCGTCATGAATTTTTCATTTCAACCCCTCTGAGCTCCTTCCATTGAGCTCCAAAAACTACCCCATGCAAGTGCAATAAGAACTTTTTGGGATATTACACTTAATTATAACTTCTTTCTTATTTTTTATAGATCTTCATGAGCAAACAAATTACAAAATTGTACGTATCTTTAATTTACTTTGAGTTGTTTAAACCATTTTTTTATTTAAACGTTTTTATTCCTATAGAATATCGCGAATTAAGTGTACTTTTTAAATATTATGGTCTATTTTATGAACTAGAAGATTTCATTTTTTTACTTAAATAATTGTCTTATTGTTTAAACAATTTATATTTGCTTAACTGCAACATTTATCGGAAAAAGCTAGAAAACCGTACTTTCCTCCTAGTTTTTTTTAACAAGTATCCAAATTTTAGCCTAACTATTACTTTTTTCAAGATACTTAATATTGTTCAAACAATTTTTATTAGTTTCAATAATTTATTATTTTGTAATATCGCGAATTGATGGTATTATCTGCATGCCTTGGCCTAATTTATGAATGTGAAGACTGAATTATTTCATTTTAGTTGTATATTTATTGTTTACACTACTCATAATTGTTTAAATATAACTTTTCACAGGAACAAGAGAGAAAACTTTTTGTTTATCAGATAATAATTTGTTTTGAACAAATAAAAATTAATTCATTTATTAGCAATAGGTTAGAAAATCTAAGATTTAGGAGAACGTAATGGAACATATTGAAAAAATAGCAAAACAATTTCTCTACCTTTTCCCTGTCCAAAGTTCCATTTGAACAATTATGAATTGTTTGATCAAATGAATATACAACGAAGATAAAATACTTGACTCTTCATATGTTGAAATGCTCAAATATCGATACTTAACGATTTGAATAAAAAAATAAATTTCAATGTTAATTAAATGGACCATAGTAGAAGCAGTATACCATTAAGCCATTTCCCTTTCAGGGTAGGCGTGACACTATCCGATTCGGGTAGTGTTTCTAGGTGGATTGTTTCTTGTAGTAAATAACTACAAGTGTGGGCTCACCACACCCAAGATGTGCCAACAGCACTCAGTCTCCTCGAATGGTCACCCATCCAAGTACTAACCGCGCCCAACGCTGCTTAACTTCAGTGATCTGACGAGAACTGGTTTTTGCAGCGTGATATGGCTATACCATTAATTCGCAAAATTTTATAAAAATGAAATTGTTCACATGAACAAAAATTGTTCAAACAATCAAAAATTAATTAATGAGTACGTAAAATCTTGTAATTTATTTGTTTATGAGGTTTTATGGAAAAATAAGAAAGAAAGTAATAATTAAGGGCTATATTCCAAAAAATCCTCATTGCACTTTCACAGGGTAGTTTTTGGGCCACCATGAAAGGGGCTTAGGGGGGTTCAAATTAAAAATTGATTATGGATTCGTATTCTTCGAAGAGTGTATTCATAAGGTCATGGAAGTATAGCCGATACTTTATTCTACATTTTCACGTTTTGGACGGAATTTTCAAAAATGTATTTTCCCCATGTTCTACTTATAGGGAAATTCAAGGGGGTGGACGGCACCTGTTAATATTTTTAAAAATACGGATTTTCTTCTTTTGGGGACCTAGCGAAATGCCAAGCTGCCACCAAAAAAATTAGAAACTTTGGTTTTTTTGGGCCACCCTATTATATATATATATATATATGTGTGTGTGTGTGTGTGTGTTTGTGTGTACATTTATAACAGTAATACCCGGTATTATTAATATCAATAATAATTGCAATAATCATACATTTCCGAAATGATAAATTAATAAACACCTTATAAGTGGTCATCCACCGTTTAAGTCAGGTGTTTTTTTGAAATGTTTGGCCCCCCATGTAGGATAAAAGAGATTCACAAGCCCCCCCCCCCCCCCCGCAGCCCTCCCGTTTTACTATGATTTTATAAACATAGGGAATGAACATACATATAAAATATACACTTTGTTAATTGAATAAGCGTAAAACCTTAATAAATTTATTCTTAAACAACAGAATGTGATAATAACAATATGTGGGCGTCCACATGAAAATGGCCGTTATGGTCAGTTCTACTTTTGGAGATATTCGCGTTTTCGAAGTTGATGTCAAAATAATTATTTTTGGATTCGAGTAAGCGATGTTACTGGGGGGCCGACAGTGAATCAATTGGGTCTTTACTCATATTCAGATAGTAACCGAAAGTTGGTATATCTCATGTTGAAAGAAAAAATATAACGTGTGTGCTTATGGCAATTGCCAAGTTTAAATTCGCTTTTCTCGAAAAACGGTTTTTCGAAGTCCCAACTGCGAAAATTCCCCGGTGACTCATTTCCAAACTTAGAGGATTCATTTTGGGCCTAAAGTGTTGGAAATGAATCTTCTTGCAAACGCCCACTTATGTATTTAGTTTTACAAACGTGAGCTTTTATAACCTCTACAGGGGCTGCAACGTTCTCGGAAATCAAAATGTGCGCAATGGGAAATTAATTTTATTTTCTCAGCAAAATTTCTTGTTTACTCAAAAAATATTTTTGAAATATTAAGAAATAAACGTGAATGTTTATTTAAACAATTATCCTTTAGTCTATAAATTATCAAAATGTCTGCTGATTAATCGCGGTATTCACAGTCTTGCTTCTTTTCTTGGTTTTCCACTTAAATGTGAACTTTTTTACTCAAAAACTATTCGAATTAGAATTTTTAGTTTAGGTCAAATTATCATAAGTAGGCTGGTAAAAAACAAAAGTCGTCTGTTTTCTGCTGTCAAATGCATTTTTTATTAGCCCTGATAATCAAAAAGATTTTTCCAGGTTTTTAACGCAAACAAAATTTTGCTGCCAAAGGTAATGACAATGAAAATGTTATGTTACAACATAATCAATATTTTTCTCGTGAACGGCTTAACGGATTTTGACGATTCTCACGTTGAAATTGTTGTTTAAAAACGTTCATTCCAGAAATGTCTCTTCTAAATATAAAAACGTTGAATTTGTTAAAAAAATTGCGAAATTTTTATAATCAAATTGTACTTTGTTTCTCTTAAAAGAAAAAATGCTGTGCGTCAGTCAATTTAAAAGAATAGTAATTACTATTCTTATGAATAAAGTTCTATTTGTGTATGAACGATTGATGTTTTTCCATGGAAATTCAATGTTTTTATATTTGAAAGAAAGATTTCTGGAATATACGTTTTTAAACAAAAATTTCATCGTTAAAAATCATAAAAATCCACTTAGCTATTCACAATAAATATCTTGATTAGACTGTGACATGGAATTTTCATTGTTAATAAGTTTTGAAACAAAAATTTTTTTCCGATCAGAACCTGGGAAAATCTTTCAGAACAACTCAAATGTGAAATTTAACTGTTGCGTTGAGAAAAAATATTTTTGAGATGAAAATTCAAGCGTTTTATAGAAAATTCAACTTTCTGGTTAAAATTTGATTATTCTTCCCAAAATTGAATTAGCTTGGTAGAAAAGTCAACTGTTTAAATTCAGTTAGCAAACATTATTCAAGAACGGTGGGAGGGAGCTTAAAAATGTATAGACCTTAAACAAAGACGGATACGTGGTTCAAAGTTTATGAAAAGGTAATATGAACACGTGACTTTGGGGGCAGGGAGTTTTATATATGTGATTAATCTGGGATAAAGGACATTTTATGTATAGCCTCAAAATACCCTTAATTAAGAAAAAATTGAACGATCAAGGCACAATTCTATAATATACTCATTTTAGGTTGTATATTATAGTTTTTAAATTACCTGCTGGACGAAGGTGGGTAGTACATACGAACAAGAAAAAGCTTCCACCCCGCTTGCGTATATTTTGCTTTATAATATCCATGCGCGGTCTTCAGTATATAACCAGGTTTAATCTCTCCGATCGAATCTGTAAAAAAAATTATTTTAAAGCTAATTTCAGGTATTAAACTGAAACTCAGAATAAACAGTCTCAAATGGTGCTAGAGAGAGACCACTGGGTAGGAATCCCAATTCATTTGTTTCAAATTGAAAATAACAGCATGAAGTTATGCTATTCAAAATAAAGACACTCTAAAATTCATACCGTAAAAAAAATCTCTAGTCTTTAGAGCGCATCGTCCAAATGATCTCGTGAGAAAAATATAGCTATTAGTTATTTCAAAAATAAAAATAAATCATTACCTAGAACTACATAGGAAAAAGATGCCTAAGAAGGCTCCCCGCCATATTTTTGTATGCACATATTATATTTATCAAATGCATACGTGCTCACCATTCTTCTGGTTAGTTACAAAATTTTTTCTCAAATATGAGTCAACTAACAAAAGTAAAAAGTACAAATTCTTTTAGCACTTTATATTATGAATTCTCACCCATTTAAGAACTTCTGATTTAATAGTTTAACATGCTTTGAAACATGATTTGTATTTGTTATTTTGTATAGAAAATTGTTGAGCTTTCAAAATTGTCATTCATTGTTTATTAACTTTTATGTTTTTTTCCCTTCGGAGCAACGACTGATGCAGCTGGCAAAATCAGAAGTTCAAATTTTGCTCCAATCAGAGTCAACCTCTGATTAGCTCTATTGAACACACCTAAGCACTTCCTGCTCTTAGATCACCAACACGAAATTCTTAAACTTTTATAATCGTCTACTTCATTCTAATTTTTATAACATTTATTTCATAATTGGCCTTATTTAATGCTTATTTTACGTTTCATTATGTATTTTGCATATATAACGCTTCATTAAGGTACAATTTTTGGAATATGTGAAGTCATCTCAGGCATCTCTCCCCTACCAAATTATACCAAATTGTAAGTCTAATACTAATACAGAACAAAATTCAGAATTCCTGAAACTTGACAATTTTTCATTAAGTCGAGGAAATTATACATTCTGCAAATATGAGCAAGGTCGGTTCGCAGAAAAAAGGAAGGTTATAAAGCGATTAAGGGAAAAATGCTAAGCTACAAAAATTAAGATTGGTAATAGTAAAAATAAAGATCAACAGTTTTTAATGTTACTCATATCGACCTTTATTTTTTTTTGCATGCCGACATTCCACCCAATTTTTTTACCTAAAACGCTTTTTACCCTTTATTTTTTCTGGGTAATTAGGGTGGTCAAAATTTACGCCCGTAAGCATTTGACTTTCGATTTTTAATAATCGATCGCCGCCAAATTGTTCGTTTTCCAGAAAAAGAAATTCCATATTTTTTGTCTTAAATCAGTCTACATTAACCTATTCGCATTAACACGGGCTCTGGGAGTCAACATTGGGTTTTGAATGGGAAATGCTCAGTTTTCGAAAAAATGGAAAAAAATAAGTACTTGTTATTATATTTTCATGAATTGGAGTTGAATCACCTCTTAAGGAATATTTCAAAAATATTTTCCACGCTATAACTTTTAATTTTGAACCTCCCGCCTTCAAACCCCTTCTAGTGTGCCCGGATAATGAGGTTCATTCTGCAAAACTAATCGTAGGTGGCAGCACCGAGCCGAGTACTAGATCCCCTGTCGATGGGAGACAAAATCA
>CAKNYM010051565.1:217790-243974 GCA_932195095.1 Andricus curvator
TGAAACCCGAAAAATCTTTGAATTTTTAATTTAAATTTATTATAATGACGTAGTTAAAAAACGGTTTCGAGTAATGACATATGTAACCTGATGATGTGAGCTTTTCACCAAAAGATCCGGACATCAGAATAAGTTCCCAATTATAATTTACAGGACATTTCATTCAAAGCCCGGCACCATACCCCACTCTCCCTTAATTATTGTTTTATATTGTGTTTTTGCTTTTGATTTACTCCGATTCTTTGATAGTGAAGAGTACATTTGCCGTTCCCATATTACTCCGACACGATTTTCACCATCGAACACCTCATCACCATCTTCAAGAAGTTCCTGCGGGTCTGCACTTGCATCTGTAATAAAAATACAATTGACAATTATTTTCAAGTTTAGAAAATTTGAACATATAACTACTAAATTATACTCAATTCAGAGTGTACTAATAACACGCCACAGACTCACGCTACTATTGACACTTCTTTACACATCAAAAAATATACCATCAATATTTTCAAGATTTTAAAATTTTCAGAAACATTCAAAATATTTTTAAGTATTTCCAAAAATTTCAAAATAATTTATGAGATTTCAAAGTATGCTAATAAATTTTTAGGTATTTTATGTGATCTACGTGATTTTATAGGATCTTTGAAGACTTTTAGGATTTGAAAAATTTCAATAGATTTCAAAGGGTCTGGAAGATATTGAAGTATTTTAAAAGATTCCAAAAATTTTAGAGAACTTCAAGAAGTAAACGAAATGGAATGAAATGAATTACTTTTAACAATTTCAAAGGATTTTACAGAATGCATTGTATCTTTAAAGCATTTTTTTACCTAAAACACGATCTTTTCTTAACAAATTATCTTCGGTGTTTGTGGGATTACTAGGGATTTCACAAAATTTAAGGAGTTTCATCAATTTCAAGAGATTTCTAGCTATTTTAAAAAGTTGAGGATATTTGAAGAGATTCCAATAATATAACGAAATTTCAAAATTTATATCAATTTCAAAGAAATTCGACGGATTTTAGAAAATTTCAAAGGATTTTGAAAAGGTATCTAGGATATCAATAATATTTGATGGATTTTAAAGAAATTCCAACAAATTTCTATAGAAATTCCCAAATTTTATCCAGGGTATGAGAAATATTTAAAATATTCCAAGGAAATCCGACGGATTCTAGAAAACTTCTAAAAAAGGATTGCAAATAATTTCAGATAATTTAGGGTATTTTCAAGTATTCAGTGAATTTAATGTGATTTTTAAGGGATTCCAACAAATCTTGTAGGATTTCAGGAAAACACAAATGTTTCGCAAAGTTTATCCAGAATATCAATGATATTAAAAAAATTTCAAAAAGTATGACGCGACTCCACTATATTTAACGGATAAATAGGATTTTAATAGAAATTATATGATTTTAAGGAATTTAAAAGGCTACAAAGGACTTAAAAATGTTGACAAAGTTTTACAGGAATGTTACGTGATTTTTTGGGAGATGAATATTCTGCACCTTCCACTGATGGGGAAATTACTTTTTTTTAGTGATTAGTTACAGTCACGTTCCTTAGTGAAAAAGGTAACTATTTACAGTTACATTAGATGAAGTAACTTCAAGTTACCCAAAAGTTACTTTTTCACTTCCTTCATTTTATATCTTAGAAATCAAAATAACTAAGATGATAATTCATAAAAACTTAATTTGAAAAGAAATAGGCATTAGTCAGAGTAAGATTTTTCAGACAAATTTTGTACCTGAGCAGTTGTATTTGTAAATAAAAAATATGACATTTTTTTACCTTAAGAAATGAATTTTCAAGCCGAAAGGCTTCAAGGCCTTTACTGCAGTAAAAGCAGAGTATCATGACTTTCTCACAGAATATCAGGACATTGGACACATGACAATGCTAGATTCAGGCAGCATACCAAAGGATCAAGACACATACTACATACCTCATCAACCAGTGATTAGAACATCTAGCTTAACAACAAAGCTGAGGGTAGTATTTAATGCCTCAGGCAACTCTAGTAATAGAATTTCATTGGATGACAAACTCTTCATTGGTTCCAACTTACAACAGGATTTACTTGTCATGATTTTACGTGTCAGCGGCTTTCAGTATGCTTTGACTGAAGACATAATTTACATGTATCGCCAGATACTAGTTGCAGAAACAGACAGAGTATCATTCTCTAGCGGGAGAGTCTTGAGGAACCAGAGAAAATTTTTAGTTTAAACACAATCATTGATGGGACTTCACCAGCACCGTTTTTAGAAATGCGATGTTTAACAAGATTAGTTGAATAAGACGGAAAAGACTTCCCACCAGCAACGAGAGCAGTATTGAATGACTTTTTTATGGATGACTTACTCACAGGATCAGATTCAATAGACGGAGCTATTGAATTATGCAAACAAACACCACAGCTACTACTTCAAGGGTAATTTCAACTACGCAAATGGAGGTCCAAAGACTTGCGAGTCTTATCACATCTATCACAAGAAAGCTTATCAGATAAGCTTCCGACACTTAACAAGGACGAGCCTATGAAGACATTAGGATTAATATGGAATGCCAAGACAGACACTCTTCAATATCAGGTAACGTTAAGCGAAGAAGGCAAGATAACTAAAAGCAAAATTCTTTCCTGCGTTGCTCCGATTTTCGATCCACTGGGACTTATTGGACCAGTCGCAACTACTGGAGAATTATTTATGCAAAAACTATACACATTGAGAATGCAGTGAGATTATGTCGTCCTTAATTCAATACAACAGGTTTGCAAGTCATATTATGATTAATTGATTAAAGTTAATGATTTACCTATTCACAGAGCTAATGCTCAATGGAATACGTCACACAAGATCATCCTTGATGGCTTTAGTAAAGCCTCTAACAAAGCGTACGAGGAATGAATTGTTTCAAATCAAAAGTTACACCATTACAGGCACCGGAAACTCCACCAGAAGAATTTGAAAAGATGACGATGCCAAGACTTGAGCTTAATGCAGCTCTATTATTGATAAAACTAACAAAAATTATTAAAAAGGCTTATGGGTTTAAGATTCAAGAAACACTTCTTTGGAGTGACTCAATGATCACATTTTACTGGATAGCAACTCCATACGGATAATTTAATACGTATGAATCTAACAGAGTCAAGAAGATTCAAGATTTGTCCAAGAATGTGAGTTGGCATCATGTTCCGACTTTGGACAACCCGGCAGATATTTTTTCAAGCGGTGCAACTGCAGAAAAGGTAATAAATGGCGAATTGTGGTGCAAAGATCCTACATGGCTTTCCACCCCTTCAGAATGGCCTGAATCAGCAGTTCAAGGCAAAAAAGAGATTCTCGGAATTAAAAGGGATGTAGTCACAATGGTAGCATATTTTGCACCAAAGTTCCTTTCGCGCTTTCAACACTATGGAAAACTACAACTAGTTATTGGATATTGCATCAGGTTCATAGAAAAATATATTAGTGAGAAGACCAAACCGTTGACCCCTAACCACAGAAGAACTTTAAAAAGCAGACTGTTCTATGGTGCGAATGGTTTGAAGGAAATGCTTCTTTCCTGAATAAAAATGTCTCAAGTCAGGGAAAGACATCGATAAGGCCAGCAAGTTGATCCAGTTGGCACCGTATCTCGAAGAAAATTGAATAATAAGGGTTAGAGGTAGGATTCAAAGGGTAGATTCCATCTGAGCACTATGTAACGACCATGATTCTTCAAAGTGAACACATTTGGTCATTACACTATGGACCCAAACAACTACTGAGTTCTATCAGGCATAGATACTGGCCTTTATCTGGAAGGAGAGAAGCGAGAAAAATTACTCAAAAATGCGTACATTGTTTCAAAATGAAATCTGAAATTCTGGACGGAATAATGGGAGATCTTTCTAAAAGCAGGCTCTCGGGAAACCTTTGACCATTTACCGAAACCGGAGTCGATTATGCAGGACCGATTCTGATCAAGGAAAGTAGAAAACGAGGCAGAATTCACGTATCGAAAGAATATGGTGATTTTGTAGCAACTTTAAGACGTTTCATTTTCAGAAAAGGGATCTGCAGCCAATTACATTCAGATAATGGAGCAAATTTTGTGGGCGCAGCAGGAGAACTTCGAGAGACGTCCGAAATTGTTGGAATAAATGAGAAAGAAATACACGAAAATTAAGGAGCCAAGAGGATCCAATGGAAATTTATTCCGCCACAAGCACCACACTTCAGAGGGTTGTGGGAGGCGATAGTTAAGTTGATTAAAAAGCACTTTCATATAGTCACCAAGGACTAAGCCTTGACCTTTGAGGAATGTTATACATTGCTTACTCAAATAACAACTGTTCTAAACTCAAGACCCTTATGTCCTAATCCTTCTGATCCTCATGATCTTATTGCTTTAACACCATCCCATTTCCTAACAGGAGACTCACTTGTTGCACCTATTCAAACTTCATTGATTGATACATCCGACAATCGGCTATCACACGGGCACCAATTATCTAAGGTCAAGCAGCATTTTTTGAACCGATAGAGTCGGGAGTATTCACATCAATTGCAAACTAAGAGGAAAATGGGTTATCAGTGAGAACAACAAAAAAGAAGGCACATTGGTGCTATTGAAGGAAGACAAGTGTCTCCTTTACAATCGCGCATGATTCGAGTAGCAGAAATTCATCCTGGCGAAGACGACGTAGTTCGAGTTGCAACAATCAGAACTACTACTGGCACTCTGAAACGAGCGGTAAAAAAGTTGCGCTCACTACCGATAGATTGTTAAGGATAAACAGACAATAGATTGTAATATCATTTGGATAATAATTATGGCTCTGTTCATTAATCTTTACTCAAAGTTGAAAGAATTTTGGCTATTATTTAGTTTTCAATTGTGAGTGGAGTTATATTCTGAAATCAGATAATTAATTGTAAAGTTGAATTTCTAGTACGTTACTCTGTAATTTAATTCAGTTTTCTGCTGCAGTATTGATATAAATTTAAGAATATTAGATTTGTCAATTGAATTTAAATAAGTTCTTCAGAAAGTTATTACATTCAGCTAAGGAGAATGCTCGATATCTTAATACTGAAAAACTTCTTTTTGATACAGCATTGTATTACGTATGCGCACTAGAAAAGCGACGTATTCACTACGAGCTGCGAGCGAGCAAGGCGCCGGATCACAGACCGTTTGTTCTGATCATTACATTTTCTACCAAAATAAATTGTTTGTTGTATATCGGAATTAGTTATTGCAGTAACTAACACCGACCAAAACAGAAGTAGAGACAATAAGTTGAGTTGAGTTCAGGATTTACGATTGATGATTAATGAGTTATGATTGATGTTACAAGAATTAATGTGATGAGGACTTTACATGTTTTTAGTTTCGGTACAGATTATATTATAGAGTAAGAGGATGGGGGAGGGAGGTAGAGTAGGGATGAGGCTGCTGTTCCCTCTCAACGTAATTAAGGATACGTGTGTTGACATAGGTTGAGTTAGGCTTAAATTCATGGGGATAAAGTAAAGTTGTAACGGTTTTTTTTAACACTCTCGAACGCGTAAAAGGGAGAGATTATAATAAACACTTGAGCTTGAAGGTTTTTCAGAGTGTTTACAGATTATTTCAAAGGCTTCAAAAATTAAACTATGCCATAATTTTGCATATACAACTATAATTTTGCATCAAGCTTTTTGAAATTCACTCATTTTAATCTTATTATTAATTAAATTAATGACCTGAAAATCTACGATGAATTATTTTCATGCAATCAAACAACTTCATGTTGAAGAGAATTTTATGAGATTTTAAATAGACGTATACTAATGAAGTGTCACATTGACATGATAAAAATTGTTGGGAGATTATAAGAGTGAATTGTGAAAGATCTAAAGTAGAGACCATCATCAGGCTTTTGTCTTTATTATATTCAAACGTATTTTTATTCACATTTTTAAATAAAGCGTAGATATATTTCATATGAGGCATGCGCCATTTTTTGTAAATTTCAAAAATTAAGGGGGTTTGGGGGGCAAAATTTATAGTAAATTTGAGAGAACTTGAAGTTTCTTCTTCAAGTAACCTAACTGTAACGAGACAAATTTTTTTGCAGTGTAACGTAACTGTAACGAGTTACTTAAAATACGAAGACACTTACTCAACAAAACTGGAAGTTCTTCACCCCTAGAAGCTTGGTTTCGCTGGGGTGAGTGTGAGGAAGAGTCCAAGAGGGGTTGCATAAGTGGGTTGTTCGGACTTAATCCTGTAAGAACAAACAGAAATGGATGAATTTTGAATACCTATACTGAGAAAAGCATCCAGTATTTTTCGAATTTTGTACATTGTCTTCAGCTCATGGTATGACCTAGATTAATAGTAGAAAAAGTTCAAGATTTATACCACATAGTCTGTGAGGTATCATCGTTAATTTATATATATACCATTAAACCATTTCCCTTTCAGGGTAGTCGTGACACTACCCGATTCGGGTAGTGTTTCTAGGTTTTTCTTGTAGTTATAAATAACTACAAGTGTGGGCTCACCACACCCACGATGTGCCAACAGCACTCATGTCAGTATTCTTGAATGGTCACCCATCCAAGTACTAACCGCGTCCAACGCTGCTTAACTTCAGTGATCTGACGAGAACTGGGTTTTTCAGCGTGGTATGGCCGTTGGCTTATTAATTTAAGCCAACAAAACTAAAAAAGTCTTCATGGGTTCCCGAAATATGACTAAAAACGCCGAAGCGTGCATGCGTCAAGTTTTAGTCGGCGATCGCCACTGTTGGTCTGCCTCGCTGCTTAATGTCCTTAAAAGGACTCGCTTTTTCGCCAGATCCAAAATACGTCTACGATGATGCATTGTTTGATGTAATATTCAAACCACCTCATTTAAAGGCCATTTTACTCGCAGGACCAAAGCGGTTTTTTTGCGAAAAATGTATTTCTCTGGTAATTTAAAATTAGGCGTCTTGTTTATTGGTAAGAAAAAAAACTTAATTACCGGCAAAAAGGAGAATATTATATTACATATATTTTCCAAAAATTATTATCATATTTCATTATTAGAAGTTGTAGGCTCCAGACGCTACGATCATGTTTCTTTAAAGCAACCAATCCCGACGCAACCGAAACGTGTACGCCACAAGAGCACAAGCTCTTTGATGCATCTCAATATTTTTGGATGCACCTCCAGGCACTCAAGGAGCTTGATAAGTAGCTCATGGTTCGTGTTATCGGAAGCCTTACGTTAGTCAATGCAAGCCATGGACATATTGCGTCGATATCTGATCGAGTCCTGGGTAATATATCTGTCTATTAACAGGTTCTCCCTGCAATCTGGCAGCCCTCTCTTGCATCCATGTTGTTCAACTATTGCACTTCATACCGGCTCGATAAACATTATTATCCTCTCTTTGAGGATGCCAGTGAATAGCTTGTAGCTGGTGTTTAAACAGGCTATCGGCCTGTAGTTCTTTGGACTTGACAAATTATCGGTCTCAGGGATGAGTACCGTGCTTCCTTCCACTAGCCACTGCCGAATGGGTTCTTCTAGTTTAAGAAAGTAGTAAATATACCAGCTATACTTTGGTACGTAGAAGTGAACTTCTTCCACCAAAAGGTGTTGATTTTATCTGGCCCTGGCGCTGAAAAGTTATACGTTCTAGCGATAACTTTCCTCACATCTTCACTTGCTCCCAAAAGACTTCTCTTCTCGACTAGGCGGATTTTTAACGGCGCATGGCGTTTTATCGAAATGACGGAAAGGATGAGTAGAAAAGGTGAAATTTTCCTGAACCCACTTTACTCGCCATTCAAGGCGCTCTTTCGCTGTTGAAAGACATTTTATGTTTCGCGTTCAGTGCTGCTTGATGGTAAACAGTTTATACTTATTCAGCGTGTGATTTGTTTTCCTTAAGTTTCGAGCAAGTGCCCTAACTTTTGGAGTGAATTTTCATTTGATGTTATGTAGCTAATCACGCACTAAAAATGTGATGCATGCAGGGAGACCGCCTTTTCGTGAACTGCACAGTTCAGATTTCAGAGATTAACATTTTCGGGGAGCAAATCAGGGAGAGCAGTATTAGCTTCTGCTAATTTGTCTATCCTGAGAAAGACTTTTTGGTGGATTTTTATTCTCCTACCTCTCATGTTGAAATTATCAGCAACCTGCAGAGGTGGTCTTTCTGGAACGGGTAGTATGTTCGCAGGAGGATGTTGCTCTTCTAGATGAAGAGCTTTATATCCGTTTTTGCACAAAAAGGATACCTAATCTCTTGAATACTGAGGCGTTTTATGAGCATATTCCAGATGCATATTGACCCAACGTTCATGTAACTTCTGAAAGAATCCCCTTCGTCCAGGGTCATTGCCTGGTCGTCTCCTCG
The DNA here is from genome assembly GCA_932195095.1 of Andricus curvator. Lineage (NCBI taxonomy): Eukaryota > Metazoa > Arthropoda > Insecta > Hymenoptera > Cynipidae > Andricus > Andricus curvator. The sequence continues at coordinate 226,188 of CAKNYM010051565.1, forward strand.
GTTCGGTCCTATTGTTACTCCCAACTGAATAAATGGCCTCCATCCGAGAGAGGCCTATTGTGGATAACACTGCGCGATACTGGTAACGTAACCGCATAATTCGTTGAATTGGGGAGTTAGCCCAATGAAACGTGGCTGACTGCAAGTGCCGGAGCTCTCGGGCGATGGGGTGGCCACATCCCTACGCTAATTACGCTCATTACATTTTTTTTCTTGTAAACTTTTTCTCGGGTGAACCCGGTTTTTCGTCATAGCCACGGACTAAGTCAAGTGACTGATGAGATGAGGATGTTATAAGTTATTTTAATACGATGTTTCAAATCATTTGCGATGATGTTATAGGTACAAAATTAGGAGCATGGTGTAGTTTGCAGTTTGTTTTTACTGCTGTTATCCTTACACAGTGGCCGTGAGTGTTGGAGGTGACAACAGTCGCCTCTGGATGCTTTCTTAGAGCTACCATGTATCACGCCATAGGTTCTTAGTCACTTGCTTCCTGATGGTCTAGGAAGTTTCTTACAATGCGACAGGTGTTTAATAAAACCGCCTTCTGAACTGCTGCCAGTACCCTACTGACTCCTAAATGTTCAAGATGTTCACTGCATCTTGCGTGCACATGGCCTGTAGCCGAAATCACAATAGGATGAATAGATGCATGTTTTACAATCCTCCATATTACCTTTACTTCATGCCTTAGCTCGCTATACTTATGGATCTTGGTTGTATAGGTTGCCTGCAAATTTCGGTTAAGTGGACAAGCAATGTCGATGATGTAGACTCTTCCACCTTTTTTTCTCGCATCACGATGTCAGGTCGATTGGCTCGGATGTAATGATCCGTCTGGATGATCACATCCCAATAGGCATCTATTCTGTTAAGAGTCCTAGGTTTAGGGTAAGTTGTTGATGTATAATTCCCGCCACATTATTATGTCTGTGCGTATATTCTCTTTGAGCCATTACGCGACAACCATCAATAATGTGCTCGATGGATTCGTTGGTATCTCCACATAATCGGCACCGGTAAACCACGTCTTGATGTAACACGTGTTTGCGATAATTCCTGGTGCTGACAACCCTATCCTAAATCGCAATGACGAATCCTTCCGTTTTTGCATACACGACTCCCTTTCTCAGCCAAATATTGGATGCCTCACTATCCACTTCATATTGATCTAACGTGTTGGGGTGTTCGCCGTGGATGGCTTTCTGTCTCCATTGCGTTTCTAATTCCTCTATGGTTTCTGCCCTGATATTCAAGGCCTCCTCTGAGGAAAAATTCAAGGGCGTGTAGTCAAGATCCTCTTTACAGATCGTATTGTAAAGTGTAACATCTCGCTTGCTTTTAAAATAGTCCCGCAACTGTATAACTTGTGACTCACACAGTTTTCTGAACATCTACAATGTCCCTACCCCCTCTATGTCGTGGTAGAACTACCCTTCCAATCGCCGAATTACTGTGGTGCATACGGTGTTTCGTCATTTCTACGCGGATGATTCTGTTTCATCGTTCGAGGTCGGTGTTCGACCATTTGATGAGCCCAAAGGAGTACGTGAGAACAGGGATGGCATAGGTGTTCATTGCCCTGATCTTGTTTTCCGAGTTAACAGAACTCTTCAGAACCAATCTGAGTCTTGTAGTGAAGGCAGTCGTTAGGCTTTTCTTAACTGTCGTTTGCTGAATACCCTTGGATTCGAGAATACTCAGGTATTTACATGACTCGCCCTCAGCCATAGCCTCGATGTCATTCACGAAATCATTCTCTTGTTCTGCGGTCTCTAATTTTCCTCTGATTAAATGCACTGTTCTGCATTCATCTAGTCCAAACTCCATATGGATATCGTTGGAAAACTGCTTTGTGACATCGATCACTTGCTGCAGTCTCTTGTCCGATCTAGCGTACAGCTTCAGGTCATCCATGTATAGAAAATGGGTCAATTGATGACCATCCTCGTTATCATGTACTCTGAACCCATGAGACATGCTATTTAGAGTTTTGCTCAGTGGGTTCAACGCTAAACAGAACCATAATGCACTGAAGGAGTCTCCTTGGAATATACACGTCGTAATGCGTATTGATCTAGTTATCCTTGGTTGTCCATGATCAAAATACTTGATTGTTGTACCCCAAAGCATCATCGCACGACATAGGAAGTCGAAGATGCGTGGACAAATTTTGTATACTTTCAAGACTTCAAGCAAATAGTCACGTGGTACGGAAGGAAACGCTTGCTTGTAGTCAATGTATGCTATGTGCAAGTTCCTTTGATTTTTACGAGCTTGCGTCATGGCAACAGCGTCTATGGTGACTAGATCTTCACTGCCTCGGGAGTTTTTACAACATCCTTTTTGTTCTTCTGTAAGGATGTCATTCTCGTCGCAGTGAGAATATACCTTATCTGCTATGATAGTCGAAATTCAGATGAATTTTGAGCGTTTGGTTTTTTAGGCAACATATACGTAGTACCCTGCAGCATAAAGCCTGCCATCAGATCTGGATGTTCGATGATCTTCTGAAAACACCGTGCTAACGCAGGATGCACACTAGTCAGGTACTTGTACTAGAAATTGTGCACCAAGTCCGGACCTGGAGCTTTCCAGTTACATGCTTTTTTCAAAACCGCTGAAACATCTAAAGCTGTGATGTTCGTCAGCTCCATTTCAGGGTTATTGCTTGCTCTTGCTTTCTCCAGTTGGAACCACGCAGTGTCCAAATTACTTCTGTTAGTTGTTTCCCAAACATCTGACCAATAGTTAGTCATGTCTTCCAGTTGAGGGACTTCGGTGTCTTGTTTGTTATTTTGCTTTACACTCAGTTCACGATAGAACCTTCTTTCATCTGCCTGAAAGGTTCGATTTTGTTGCCTTCTTGCACTACTTTTCTTGTACCGACGCAGTCTAGCAGTAAGAACATCAAGTCTCTGCCGCTGGGAGTCTATAATCTCATCCAATATTGCTGGTGTCAATGTCTCGATGTACTGAGGGTGGATGATTTCAATAACATGGTGTATCAGCTTTCTGGTTCGATTTCCTTTTTTATATTGAGTCAGTCGACCCAATTTGCACCTTACTTTGCTCACATCCATGTCCAACCTGATCTTCCATGGTGGATCTCGCTCCTGTCTTGGGGCAAAGACTGCATTTATAGGCCTAATTCTGCGGCCCAACGTTCTAACGGTTGCCATAGTTGCACAGTAGACAAGAGTTTGCACCTCTAACGCATTTTCTGTTGCGTTCAAATGCATAGGTAAAACCTTGCTGTTCAGGTATTCTATTAGTGCACGCAGATCATTTGTGATGTTCATCTTGGGCAGTGAATGCCTTTGTGTTGGTTCTACATGTCTGAACTCTAGTAAAGCATGACCAAAATTCCTTTCAAGGTGCTGTAGTTTTTCTAGGAATTCGCTGTTTAGATCATCGTTCGTAATGTCCGGATGTGGTTCTAGTCCATCCGGTACATGATGTTCATTATCCCTAGAACCTATGCCTTCAGCTGCAATGAAGTCCTCGTTGTCTACATCTTCCAATGAAAGTTCATCAATAGGAAGCTGCTGTTCTACTTCCATTTCGATGGCAGCTATTTCAACAGCCGAAAACAATTTGTTTACAGATATTGAGCGTTTTTGAACTGCTAGATTCTGCTCATTTATTCTTGTGGCTAGTCCTGAGTACTTAAGTAAGAAGAGACGATGATGTTCTCTACTTACATTTTGCCCACTTTTCTTTGCCCAAAAATAAGAGCGCATCACATCTCTGTTCATATGGTATGTCCATTTTAATCGCCTCCTTGGTTGTTGAACCTCTGCTTCTGTCACTGGTTGTATTAGGCCATCTACCTTCGGAGGATGTGGTGGTGCTGAATCATCACCAGGTTGAGGAAGAATATCAATTGCCACTGCTTGTTCGTGTAACGCGGCGATAAGATCTCTTAGTGTGACTTTCTCTATTTGAGGATACTATGCGGGAAATTTCGTTCTAAAATTTTGTCCTTTTTTGCGTGAGGTTTCAAACTTCGTACTTTCATAATAGAGGCGCATCAATTCCTCATTCATTGTGGTATCCCACTTGATGCTCTACCACGGTATTTCTGTTGAAGTGGTTGGCTGCAAATAGCTAACGCTAGCCAAAGCATCCTCAGCAGACACAGTTGATGTTTACTGCTTACCGTATGTCGCAGATGTTCTTGCTGGCCAGCTGTTTGATTAGTGAGATATGCCTGACCATCTCGCAGTTCACCATCACCACCGTACCGCATGCTTTGGCCCCCAGCGGCGGCTCCAGAGGCGCCCCGACGATCCTCGGGTAGCGACAAGCGTTTCAAAATTTTTAAAATACTCTCCATTATTATTTATGGGTGTTGATGTTCCTCTTAGTCACTTTCCTCTTCATTCTCTGCCTGTCTGGCATGGAAAACCCTGCCAGTAGCAATGCTACGGCCAACATAGCGGTCAAATTCATGAGTGGAAAGCTCAAGCCCTACCGCGACGACAACGCGAGAACACCTTTGGCTATCCCTACGCTAATCACGCTTATTATTGTTGTTATTATTAATTTGTTTATTAATATTTCATTATATTATATCATACATACATACATACATTGATTAGCAGTTCGAACTCGAAAGTTCATTGCCTCACTACCCGATTCGGGTAGTGTTTCTAGGTGGATATTTACTACCAATGTGGGCCCACCACACCCACGACGCGACGGGCCAACAGCACGCAGTAATTCCTGAACGGTCACCCATCCAAGCACTAACCGCGCCCAACAATGCTTAACTTCAGTGATCTTACGAGAACTGGTGTTTTCAGCGTGGTATCATTATTATATTATATATATATATATATATATATATATATGTTATATAATATTATTATTCATTTAAATGGGCCCACCATCCATTCCACAGGTACTCATGACCTGGTACTTCGCTACTCCATCTTTCTTACAAACGCTAGTTCCAATGACAACGACTGACACCAACGATTCAAAATATTAATATGATTTACTTCAAACGGCTAAAGACAAACACAACTTCACACACGCACACGGACATACGAATATACAAAAAAGGTCAAAAATTGAAAGTCAAAAATTAGAAATGTGTTTATCACAGTCATCTGTCGTGTACGCTGGATGGCCACAGAAGGCGATTTTATCCGCTATCATTGTTCAGTCCCAGAAAACTCCGGATGATGCGGCACGTGTTCAGCAATACTGCCTTCCGAATTGGATGTGGCAAATTTGGAGCTCCCAGCTCTTCCAAGATTTGTACGCACCTTGCATGAACGTTTCCAGTGAAGGAGATCACGACCTGGTGGATGGTGACCTTGTTCACCCTCCACACGGTCAGGATCTCCTGCTTCAGCTCCGAATAATTCTGAATCTTCTCAGTTTATATAATATTATATTATTGTTATATATTATATATATTATAATATGATATTGTTATATCGTTTATTACATTCTCATTCTAATGAGAAGGTACTGGTTTTATGTAAAATTTGACATAGTCGGTTTTCATCAAATCTCCACGTTTTGAGACCCCCTGAGCTAGAAAAAACGATTTTTACCAAGGTGTCTGTCTGTCTGTAGTCTGTCTGTCTGCCTGTCTGTCTGTCTGTAGCCACGATAACTTTCGAAAAAATGATCAGATTTGATTGAGCTTTGGCACACTTTTTTATGGCCGAAAAATAGAGAACAAGTTCGTTAACCAGCTATTTTGGATGAAAATCCAAAAAGTGAGCACATTTTGAAAATTTTTGAGACCACTTTTTTGGAAGATTTAAAAATTTTATGTACGGTTATTAGTAGTACGCAAAATGACGAACAAAATATTCTTATGACTTTTCGTGATAAAAAAAAAATTACTGGAGTTATAGCATTTTCAAAATTCCAAAAATCAAACGAAAATGAACATTTTAAGCCGAAAAACGCACGATATGAACAAAAGTCAAGAGGAGAAAAACGTTGCTTTTTGAACACCCTATAATATTTTCATGACAACTTTTTGAATTTTTTGAAAAATAAAAAATTCAAATTTTGATCGCACAAAAAATTGATGAAAAATTAAAAAAGCCATTTTGCTGTCAAACTATGCAAGATGCCAGAAAAGATCATCTCAGCAGAATTGTGCACCTAAAAAAGATCTACAAATTTCTTATCATTCACTTTTTGATATGACGCGCAGTTTTTGTTTTATTCGTAAAAAACAGCATTGAAAATAGAAAAATCAAATTTTCAGACTAATATTACCAGCTACGAAAAAATGACCAAAACAAAATTTGTTCATCCAAAGAAGAGGTACAAATTTATTGTGACTCATGTTTCGATACGATGCGTGGTTTTTGTTTTATTCGTGAAAATAACATTGACAGTAAAAAAAATCAAATTTTTGAAAAAACCATGCAAGGTACGAAAACATATAAAAGAACAAAAATTGTGCATTCAAAAAAGACTTACAAACCCGTAATCAATTTTTGTGGTAAGAATATATTCAAAATGAAAAAAATTAACTTTTTTGATAAACGGCACAAGCTAAAATAAAATGTTTACTAATAAAATTTGTCGCCTGAATTATATCATTACTTTTCATTTGAAATCAAATACCAATTTAGTAATTTGTATATGAAGAACATATAACACGAAGCACAAAGTGCGCGCTCAGTGTATTTACCAAATCGCACGCCGTAAGTGCGCTCAAACTTTTTTGTTTCTATCATACGGTTCAAATAATGTGTTCCTTAAGGTCGATAGAACCTTGAGTAAATAAAGTTCCTTTTCAGTCTAAAATAAAAACAAATTTAACAATCACTTAATATGTAGAGGTTTTGATAATTTTATAATATTTGAAAACAAAATTTTTCTTTTCATCGAAGTCGAACACGAAGTTCAAAAAACTAGAGGAGCCGAGCGTAAAGCGCGATGCAAATACGCCCGAGCGCGTAGCGCGAGGTGAATACATAATCGAGCGCGAAGCGCGAGATAAATATATGATCGAGCGCGAAGCGCGATATTCAACAGTCGCGCGCTCTAGGCGCGCTCAAACTTGCGAGCGAATCACGATGAGACGTGGCCATATCTGTGATTTACCGCGGTTCTACTGGGAGCTGGTGTAATCTTCAGATTGCAGTTGCTCCTAGTGGGACCCTGCGATGGGTGTTAAACCTTTTTTTTTGGAATATATATTTAGTCAATTACGAGTTTTATGTTATCAAAAAAATAATATTGATGTTAAAGATGTTGCAGGGCACATGTCACGCTAAACAGTTTTGTACCATTTCTGTCGTTTCTCACCTTTGGTTATAGATATAAATAATTTTCCTGGATTTCTGACAGTGGTGTTCTTATATTTAGGCAAAAACTACCAATACATAGTGGAGCTGTTTTCTTACTATTTTTATGAAAAAATGTGAATCGGCCGGCTTACTTTCAAGCTTTTGAAGGCCTGCTACGTCACAACAACATGGCGAAATAGGCGCGACAGAAGTAAGAAATTGAAATGTGATCACATTTTTCTTCTTCAATTATAAATTCGAAAAATGTTTTTTCTTCGTCCCCTAGCCGAAAGTACGTCTTCTCGGACGCATTTCTGTCCAGGAACAGTCGATTTTGCGGCCTGCTAGAGCTAATGCGATCTCTGATTGGCTGTGAGATTTTTCGGGCTCGCTGACGTTGCAACCTGACGTAGCAACGCTTAGTTTTGTGTTATTGTTTACTTAGCCTCTGACAAATATTAATCTTGGCAGTTGAATGGAAAAAAGAGAGCGTCGGTGTGTTCAACCTCAAAACTGATCATTTAAGGTTATTGCAATTTTTGCGCATAAAAATACGGCACAGAACCTCAAAATTGGTCGACTCCTTGTCTGAAGGTTCTGCGGACGAGGAAGAAGTATTACGAAAAAATAAAAAAGATGTGTTTTTGTCACCCGCCTCGACCAGTAAAACATCGGCTCTGTTCCGGCTTTGCAAAAGTCGGACGGGCGACCAAATCCCACGCACCGACTCAGCGGACCGAGAGCAGCAGCGGCGCTACGCGAGGTGGCCGCGAGCGCGTGCTGATGCAGGCCACAAAAGAAAAAGCATCCAAGCTAGCAGCCGACAACGCATTTTATTAATTAACATTAATTAGTACGACACACACGGCCAGAAATATTGGATACCCTGGCGTGTTTGATATGAGGCCTTGGCTTTGCCTCGGCCTTCATACCACGCACGCCCGGAAATACAGCTTTCTGGACTTGGGTCGTGGAATACTATTCTTTTTTAAAATATACTGGTATTATTAGTAATTTTGGAGCATATACTTCAATATGAAAAAAAATTAGTGGATGAACCTATTGAAAAAGGCAATTAGGTAAAGCCCCTAGGTTTCTAGGCTCAATTCTCTAATATCTATTTTGGATTGTACGTAAGTGATTTAATTACCAGATGCGCTTGATGCTTTGCGCGTTTCAGACATTGGTCTCGAATCTGTAAGAAGAAATATAGATATTTTATTAACAAATAAAGATGAGGGTGTTCTAGAAAATTATGAAGTTTGAAAACTGCAGTTCGCACTAGGAAATTATTGTTCCTAAAAAAAAAGAAAATCTCTAAAAAATATCATACAGCCAGATGAATTATTGCACTCTCTCATCGAGGCCAAATTTTAAACTCTAAATAGCTTTGGCGAAATAAAGGCTTATTTCAAGGTCGGATATTTGTGTAACATTTTTAACTAAAATGTTTTATAATAACCAAGGAAGAGTGGGGTATGGTGGTGGGCTTTGAATTAAATGTCCTATAAATTATGATTGAAACGTAATTTTAATGTATGTATTTTTTTAAGGTTCCCATGTAGCAAATTATCTGGGAACTATTAGGGGCGATGATAGACCATCCTGGCCGCTGATGTGGCGCTGTCAAGGCGGTCTATTATGGCGCTGAGTAGAAGTGAAATGCTTTTGTATGGTTGAACGTTAAAAGTTATTTCAAAGACCATCTTGATCATGAGAAAAAATTCTTTGCTTTTAATGTACATTTTCCATTTTATATACTTTTAAACACCCTGGATATTTTGTGAAATGTGCAAAAAAATATTTGGATTTGAAAGATGGAAATTTTGTAGGGCTCAGCGGGCTAGCCGGCACCCCACTAGGGCCCGAAAAGACCTACTAGATGATGAGAAAAAAATGCCTTTTTTTTAGAATTCATTTTTCATTTTTGATACTTTTAAACACCCTGGCTCTTTTTGGAAATCTACAAGAACAATATTTGAATGAGGCACTTGGAAATTTTTTCGATCCTGACGGGCTAGCTAGCACGCGATCAAGACTTGAAAAGACCGTCTTGATTAGAGGATCTAGACAATGCCCTAAGTGGACGCAAGTCTGCCCCGATAATTTTCTACACAGGTGAAACTCATATTCACAGTAAACATTGTTATCGCTCAAATGCCAATTTTTCTACAACTTCAAATAACTTCATAAAAGATTCTAGGCTAAAAATGTTACAAGCTCAAGATTCTGGTTTGTAAAGGTTAATATGATCAAGGAAAATGATAAATTGGTCAGGGAAAAATTAGGCAATTTTTAGAATAAAGTTTTGCAGTAACCCTGATATAATATTCATGTGAGTTATTTATTTGCCTTGCATTTATATTTATATGTGTTTTTCACATTCTCATCAGAGAAGGTATTAGATTTGTGTAAATTTTTACCCCCCCCCCCCCAGTTTTGGTCGGATGTCCACGTTTTGAGACCCTCTGAACCCGAAAAAAAGGTTTTTACGAATGCGTCTGCATGAATACATGTATGTGTATTTATGCATGTATGTATGTATGTAGGTCTGTCTTTCTTTTGTGAGCACGATAACTTTTGAAAGAATCAATCTATCCGAATGGCCTTCGGATGAAAATTCAGAAAGTTAGAGCATTTCAAAAATTTTTGAAACCATTTTTTTCAAGATTAAAAAATTCTATGTACGGCTATTTGTAGTAGTCGGAAAGTCGGAACAATTTATCTCCACGACTTTTTTCGATAAAAAGAAAATTATCAGTTATAGCATTTTCGAAATTTTAAAAAAAAACGAAAATCCAAATTTTATGCCAAAAAACGCACAATATGAAAAAAGTCAAGAGGAAAAAAACGTTGCTTCTTGAAGGCCCTACTTCAGAGCTCTCCATAAGGCAGCCATTGGCTGCAAAGACTGCCAGTGGCAGCCACGAGACTAGGTCAAACAGGCCCTCATAAATTTTCGTCGAACTTGTCCTTCGACTCGTCCCTAATCCTTCACGGTAAATTAGAGTTTGAAATGAAAAAATTAAATGTATTGTGAATTCAAGTGGAAAAAAATCAGACCCCTCGGTGTGAACAATGAGCCGCAACGAGCCTTGACCGTAACGAGTGTAACCCCTTTCAGGATTCCTGGAAACCGAAGAAAAAAATGACGGAAAAACTTCGTGGCAGCCAACATCCGCTGAAAGTGGTGACCCCTGCCCTACATAATCATCATAACTTCTTGAATTTTTTTGAAAAATCTAAAATTCAAATTTTTTGACCAACGGTTCTGGTTTTAACCATACAAAAAAATAATGAAAAATAACAAATTCTTCTGTTTTATTCGTAGAGAACAACATGACAAATAAAAATAAATTTTTTGACAAACCATACAAGCTACAAAAAAGAAATGAATAGGCAAAAGTGATCTTTTTATTCGTGGAAATTCTACTTTTTAGCAGAAAATTAATTTTCCCAGTTGAACAAACATTTCCTTAGTTAAAAATTGAACTATTTTGTTGAAAATTGTTAGTTTTGTTCAGTTGAAAATTAATTTTGTTAGCTGAAAATTCAACTATTCGATTCTTGCTAAAAATTATGCTTTTTTGGTGAAACTAAATTAATTCCTTTAATTGAAAATGTAACTATTCCAATTTTTCTGGATGTTTTTTTGTCTGAAAGATTAACTCTTCTAACTGAAAATGTAACTACTACGTTCTTGTTGGAGAAATTGATATTTTTGGTTAAAAATTCAATTATTTGGTCAAAAATTCAATTTTTTAACTAAAAAAGTGACTATTATATAAAGTGCATTGGAGAATGCACACACCTAGTTCGGTGCACTTAAAAGCGCTCTCACCTAGTTCGGGGCATCTAGAAATGCCCACTCCTAGGTGCGTGCGGCTCAAACGCCCATTAGGCGTTTTCGTGTTCGGAGCTTAACATATATATAAAATTATAATTAGATGATTATTATGCACATTATGTTTGTAAAAGCCGCATCATTTCGAATTATATGATCAGCAGTAGAGCCATGTGTAGCAACAAAATGCATAAGAACCTTAACTTCGAACGGCTATATCTAAAAAACTCTAATTTTTTGGACTTGATACCCACGGAGATCTACACATCGAGAACTACCAGGAAGCAAAGTTTCAGAATTGTTAGCTGAAAGCCATTTCCCACATGGAATATGTGGGGTCCTTTGTCAAGAATTACATTTTTTGGGATTTTGGTTTCAAAAAGGAACAAGAATTTGAAAGTGCGGCTGAAAAAAACTCCTTAAAGTACCTGCATGAATTTTAACATTGCACTAATTTATCTTAAAATTAATAAAAATGGTACAATCAAAAAACAAAACACAGGACGAATAGTAGAAAACGTATGAATAGATGTTGTTTTTAATTAAAGGAATCAGTTCAATGAATTAGTTCCATAAAAACTTCTTCTTCATAAGAAAAATAAATTTATATGTTAGAGGAATAAAAAAAAAAATTAGCGTGCCTGCAATATGATAATTTATTATTATCATAAAGATTTAGAGGGCATGTGGACTTTGCTACGGGATATCATCGTTAAAACTGCGACCGAAATATGTGGTACGGCAATTGTAGGAAGAAAATCTGGTGATGCATGGTAGAATGATGAAATTGCGGCAACCCAAAAAGAAAAGAACGAAGCGCACGAAAGAACGTTGCACATTACAGGTCTTAGCGATGAGGAGAGAAATTGACTTGAAAATGATTACAGACACAAAAAGAGAAAAGTTAAACGACTAGTCAAAGAGAGTAAAGAGAAAATCAGAACAGAAGAAGAGAGGAAAATACAAAACAGCTTTAAAGGAATTATGAAACTATTATATAAACAGTTGAAGGAAAGTAAAAATACAGAGTTTGCGAGCATGAGAAAAAGCAAAGGTGAAATGCTATATGATATAGACGGGATAGTAGACGCTTTAAAAGACTCTTGTAAAGAACTAGTAGGGGGTGAAGATATAGGAAAACAAAACTGCGACATAGAACACAATGCATTAGAAAACCCAATTGAAAAAGTCTGTGTCACTGAGGTCAGAAACATAATAAAGAACTTGAAAAACGGTAAGGCTGCTGGTGTAGACAGTATCAGCGCTGAAATGCTTAAATACGGTGGCGAGTACATACCTCACAGGTTGTGCGAATTGATAAATTTATGGATAGAGATGGGAGAAGTCCCAGACGATTTGAGAAAAGCGATTATCGTACCAATATACAAAAGAAAGGGAGATAAAAGCAACTGCAGTAATTACAGAGGTATCAGCCTTCTATGTACCGTAAGTAAAATATACTCAAAAATACTTATTTGCAGGGTCATGGAAATTACAGAAGAAAAGATATGGAAAGTCCAATGTGGATGTATGCCAGGAAGATCATGTACAGATCAGATATTTAGCCTAAGATAGATCACAGAAAAAAGCTTGAGAGTAGGAAAGAAAGTTTTCTGTGCATTTATTGACCTAGAAAAAGCATTTGACAAGGTAAATAGAAGTAAACTTTGGGAAGTCCTTAAAGAGTATGAAATAAATGGAGGTCTCCTACAAGCAATAAAAACAATATATACAGGTAGTAAAGCTAGTGCAAGGGTACATGGGAAACTGAGTGACTGGTTCGATATTATGCAAGGCGTGAAACAAGGATGCCTTATGTCCTCGTGGCTATTTACCATATTCATGGATAAGTGTCTAAGAACTGCACTCTTCGACGAAGAAGGTGTAGATCTCCAAACAGTCAAGGTACGTGGGTTAGCTTTCGCAGATGACAAGATTGTTATGGCAGAATCAGTCGAGGACTTGCAAAGAATGTTGAATAAACTTAATACAAGCATGAAGGACATGGGACTCAAAATTAACGCAAATAAAACAAAAATCATGTTGTTTGAGGGAAAAAGTGAGAAAACAATATGCAACATTGTCCTAAATGATGAGAGATTAGAACAAGTTGACCAGTACGTATATCTAGGTAGTCTATTCACTAGCGACGTAAAAATAGATGGGGAGTTAGATAGGCGCATAAATAAGGGTAGACAGGTTATCGGTAGAGTAGGGTCCATTCTAACAAATAAAAACATATCAAAAAAAGCTAAAATGGCCATACATAATTATATATTCCTACCGACTGTAATATACGGTAGCGAGACATGGACATGTCAAGAAAAGGACAGGAGTGAAATTAACACGATCGGCATGAAACCTCTGCGCATAATATGCGGGAAAACACTGATGGACAAAGTCCGAAACGAGACTATCCTCAAAGAATGTGGTACAGGAGAGACACTAGTTGTCATATGGGGAAGAAATCAGTTAAGATGGTTCGGACATCTTGAAAGAATGAAAGATGAACGACTGATCAAACAAGTGTATAAAGGTAAAGTAAATGGTAGAATGCCCAGAGGTAGACCGCCGAAAGAATGGTTAGAATCTGTAAATGAGACATTGATCCGTAGAGACATAAGAAACCATAGAAACACAAGAGCTTGCATGAAAAAATGCATGGACGTGAAGGAAGCTAGAGTAGTAGGCCAGGACAGAAAAGTGTAGCGACAAATAGTTTGTAAACAGAGTGACAATAGAATGAGTCACGCCTGAAACAATGACCTTGGATACTAATGGGCCCAAGTGGGGAACCATACATAACAATTTTGTGAGGCTCTTCACTTGGGGTGATCGCTAGAGAGATTGATCAGCAACCTGGGTCGGCGCAGTGTTGCCGAATAAACGTGTCATTTAAATAAATAACACCTTATACCTATATACCTACATACCTTACACCTATATACCGATTCAACTTATACCTATCTATTCTATACATATACACCCATATACACACTACTATTCTCCAACCGAGCAAGTCACGCCTGCCCCGAAAGGGAAATGGCTTAATGCTATAATAATAATAAAAATAATAATTCTTATTTTGACCCCAAGAACCTCCCTCTGACGGTGGATCATGTATTTTGCGGTAAAATTATCGTAATTATTACTTTGTAGGGTTTTGTAGCCCCGGGCAGAAACCCTTACACGTATAGTGTCGGCAGGATGTCCGTCCGTCCGTCGGAGAAGAAGTGAGCGGAAATGAGTGGTGTAGAAGTAGGGAAAGTAGAAGAAGTAGGGGAAGTGAGGGTTGAGGTAGTTGGGTATATGGTGGGTGAGTAGAAGTATGGAAGAGATGGCTGGTAAGAGAAAGTAAAGGAGGGGGAAGTACTAGGGAAGAGGTTGGGGAAGAGAGGGGAAACGATGGATGAAATGTGAGATGAGGAAGTAGAGGTGCGTAGGGAGAGTAGCGGTGGGAAGGTATGAGAGGCAGATGTTAGAACGACTTAATTAACGTCGCAATAGGCTTCGTTTGTCGTTCGTCTATTCTTTTGTCAAATAATCATTGTTTAAACTATTTTTTTTTGCTTGAAAGATTAGTTTTTCTTCACATAATTCACTATTTCCGAAAAGAAAATTCCACGTATGCCTATTTTGGACCACCCTAATGTATTTTCCATTAGAAAAAAATACATTTTTTTCAGAAGCGTTAATATTAAGTGTAATGAGTTAATACTAAACATGTCCCAAAAAACTCCCATAAGTGAAAAATTTAGTTTTGCGAGTTTGTGGCGCTAATTATTATGTTTTTGAGGTTTCTTTTGGTGCAAATTGTCTGCAATACATTAAATATTACTTTTGATGGATAATTGGATGTTTAAATAAATTTCTTAAACAAGCTTTTATTTTTTATAGCAATTTTCTCTCAGAGTAAAGTTAGAAACCCCCGGTTTTCTCTAAATTTTTCAATTGCATTTGAAAAGAAAAGTAAAATTGACCAAAAAATTAAATCTCAAACATAAATTTCACGTGAAGTTCTGATCCGAAGAATCTAATACTTTGTTTTCGGGGGTTTTTGGGCACCTACTATCAGGAAAAAAATCGCCAGCTGAATCATTGATATGGTCGCGCAGCCGATTGAAAAATATCATCAGAATAACCCATACATGTACGATATTTTAATATATGATTGCTTTAGTGTTATATTATATTTTACTCACGAACAGAATGGAACCATATCAGAGAGATAAAGGGCAGGGTGAAAATAGACAACCTCATTCTACTTGTGACACAGATCTGATTTTAATAAATTTTTTGATTTCACTGATAACGTACTGATTTTTTTGCCTGTATATATGCTAGTCATTATCTTATTATTGACAAAAATGATTATCCACATCTAGGCGGTGAGGAGCTCTTGAGAAAAAAAATGGTTGCTTAATGAACGGTTTCTTCCTATGCAATAACCAGACTTTATTTACTTTTCTTTAAGACGCTATCTGCCTATAATTTGGCAATCTATTTATTGAGTTTTTTTAATTTTAAAACGTGGAGTTATTGAAATAACTTTAGAAAACATACGTTTATTATAAATCTTTGACAAAAAGTTATAAAATATAAACTACGGATTTTTTGCAAAAAAAAAAACTTTTCTTACTCCCGTATTTTTTCAAAATTGATTTCAACATTTTGAAACTTTGCTGAAAATTATACTTGGATTTTAGCAGTTTATTGTAGTGTGGTGGCAAGGACCCTTGCAAGCAATTAAATTATTCTCAATTTGCCGAAACAGTAGAATTCACGAATTGGAAAATATTGCCATAACAAAATTCCCGAATAATGAAATTTCCGATAAATAAAATTCCCGAATTGAAAAATTCTTACATAATACAATTCCCAAATTATAAAATTTCCGATTAATAAAATTCTTGAATTGGAAAATTCTTGAATAATTAAATTCCCAAATAATGAAATTTCTGCATAATTAATTTCCAAATTGGAAAATTCCCGATTAATATTGTGAAATTCTCGAACAGTTTATAATATTACCGAATTTAAAAATTCTTGAATAATAAAATTCCCAACAATTTATAATATCAACGAATTTGAAAATTCCCGACAGAAAATTGCCAAATATTCGAATTAGAAAATTCCCGAATTTGAACCATTGAAAACCATTTTTTATAAATATTATTCATTTATTGAAAATATAATAATCAAATATTTTGATTTAAAAAAAATATATTCTAAAAGTTTGAAGTTTCTAAAATTATTTTCTGAATTGAAAATAATAATAGCTGAAAAAAATATATATGCCTGGATGAAAATTTACACTTTAAACATTAAAAATTATTTTGTTGATGAAAATATTTGATTATCGTATATTTATTAAATAAATAAAGCATACAATTGTTTTCTATTGTTCAAATTCGGAAATTTTCTAGTACTGCTATTTTATAATTCTATAATTTTCGGTCGCGAATTGTATCATTCGGGAATTTTCAAATTCGGTAATATTATAAATGGTCGATATTTCATTTCTCGAGAATGTTTAAATACAGGAATTTCATTATTTGAGAATTTTATAATTCAGGCATTTTATTATTACTCAGGAATTTTTCAATTTAGAAATTTCATTATTCGGGAACTTGGCAGTGTCGGGAATTTTATTTTTCGGAATTTTTCAGTCGTCCCAAACATTCAATACATGAAGATTTGAATGTGAAAGTTGATATTGAAGAATATTTTTTGTCACACAGTGAAAGTAATTAAATAAATTACATTTAAGAATTTCAATACTGTTTGATGTCCAACGGAAAAAACTTTTGAAATTTTCTATAGAGACTATTTTGACGCATACGTGTACAGTAAAATAACCTCTACGGCAAATGTCACCTACGACGTTTTTTCGTCGTATAGCAGCCATCTGCTTATAAAAATAAAAAAAATTTGAGTTTGAAACTTAATTATTAGATAACTTCAAGATGACCTCCATTTTAACTTTTTCGAAAATTTTTATTTTTGGAATTATGATGCCTCAGAGGCCAAAACCTTCTCGTTATTAAAAAAGTTTGAGAAGATTCCGTCGAAAACACCAGGAATGAGTTATATTTTCAGTCTTTAATTGTCTGCCATTTTGGTGTTTCGCAAAATTATGAAGCTTGAAACCTTGGATTCGCTGTAGAATGAATTATTAGCTTTTTTTCACAAGTAGAAAATATAATTTTTGGGCCTATATAGGGGTCCGTAATTTTGCCATACTACAAAATTTCATGCCTAAATCTGAAACAGTATAAATTTTAATTATTATTATAGTAATTAAGTGTAAAATAGATCAAGTGCGCAAATAATTCTTCTGATTCCATTATCATGGCAATGACTTGTGAATAGATTGTCTTAGGTTGTGACGCACAGACAAATATTGGTCTATCTCTGAAGAAACCGTTCATTTGACATAATTGTTTTCATTCAACTAAAATTGGGTAAAAAATAAAAAAATCATTTTAAACTATAGAAAAATTTATATTGGAACAAAAAATTATTTCTATGAACCAAAGAAACTCTTTGGAGGATATCCACATATAGCCAAGGCACAGTTTAGAGCCCAATATGATATATTTAATTATTATCTTAAATATAAATTAAAAATTTAAAGATTTTTCGGGTTTCAATCGTGTGCGAAAC